>SJYX01001660.1:1257459-1374136 GCA_006410675.1 Oreotragus oreotragus | reverse complement strand
GACCGAGGATGAGATGGCTGGATGGCATCATGGACTCGATGGATGTGAGTCTGAGTGAACTCCGGGAGTTGGTGATGGACAGGGAGGCCTGGCGTGCTGCGATTCATGGGGTCACAAAGAGTCGGACAAAACTGAGTGACTGAACTGAACTGAACTGACCTTGAGACATTTGCAGGCTTAGGTTTTGGTTGGCTTACATAGGTCATGGAGCAGGGGCTGAATATGCAGAAGTGAGAGGATTCAGAAATAAAGTAAAACAGTCAAGAAAATAATAGTTCAGCATCTTAGTTCATCCTCAAGGGATATGTATAACAGTCTGACACATATCTTTGAGTTGTTCTGCAGGAACTAAGATACTCCATCCAGGAGGAGGGTGGTGACCCCAAGCTGACCACAAGCACATAGACCCCAGGTTGGTTGGAATAAGATTCTGCAAATATCACCCTATTACCTCACTATCAACCAATCAGGATAAAGTCATTCCCCCTGTAACCCTTATCCCAACTGTTGGCTTTAAAACTAAGACTTTCCCGAAAGTCACTGGGGGTTGGGTCTTTTGAGCACGAGCTGCCATACTCCTTGCTGGGCCCTAAAGTAAATGCTATCGTTTCCTTCACCACAACACAAATTGGCTTTGCTATGCAGTGTGCCGCCAGACCCATGTTTGATCTGCTTAGCTGCCTAAAAGAATTTATATCTGGACCTGTACCAAGAAGAGAACATTATTAGAGACAAGTTTTTATGTTGGAAAGATTTATCTGTGCAGCAAATGTTTGTTAACCAAACATTTTGTTTTTCTTGTCTTTTGTGAATTGTCTTTATTTTTGAAGCCTCAGATCTTTACCTGCTTCTTAGTTCAGGATGGGCGTATAAAACTCCATGATGGAGAGAGCCCCCTAGGAAGGTTAGTACAGTGACCTGGGGCAAGGGACAGAGAGCCCGAGCCAGCACAGAGGAGGGCAGGCCTGAACTAGGCAGCACGGACCTTTGGAGATCATGCTGGTTCCCACTGACGCGCGTTGTGCCAAAAACATATTCTCATATTTGCCAAATCAGATTCCATCCTTTTGATCTGGGGAAGCTAAAACAGTCACATCATTAGTGACTTCCTTCTGGATTCACTAGAAACCAATGAATAATTATTGGATAAAATAAATGTATTTTCATCAAGCAGAAGTTATTCACGCATATTTCAGGGGATAGTCTTCTCTGAATAGGTGTCTGTTGCCAGCTTGACTGTGCTTTCTTGTGTTCAGTCACTCTGTGGTGTCCGACTCTTTGCGGTCCCATGGACTGTAGCCTTCCAGGGAGAAGGAAGAAGACTTCCTTCTCTGTCTGTTGAATCTTCAAGGCAAGAATACTGGAGTGGGTTGCCATTTCCTACTCCAGGGGATCTTTATGACCCGGAGATCGAACCCTCATCTCTTGCATCTCCTGCATTGGCAGGCAGATTCTTTACAACTAGTTGCCAGCTGGAAGCCTGCCGGAATGATTGGACTCAAAATAAATATTCTAAGAATTTACTAAGACAATGTCATAAATTGAGTAGAAATTACATTCCCATTTCCTTTCAGTTTCTTGTGACCAGGAGCTTGAGATGTCAGCTTGAAAATCACATTTTATAATCTCTTTGTTTACTGATGGGTATTGTGCTGATATTCCTGTCCTTTGTGAAGTGGAATTCTTCTTGGTGGCTGAGTTTAACTTTTATCTGTTGGTGGACAATTCCTTTCCTCCCTTCCAGAAAAATTTTTTTCTTGTGGACATTTTCTTTTTTTTCGAATTGAGTATAGTTGATTTACAATGTTGTATGAATTTCTAATGTACAGCAAAGTGATTCAGTTATAATATGTGTGTGTGTGTGTGTGTATATGCATTCTGTTTTAATATTCTTTTCCAACATGGCTTATCACAGGATATGGAGTAGAGTTCCCTGCACTGTATAAGCAGGATCTTCTTGTCTATCCATTCTATATAAAATAGCTTATATCTGCTAACCCCTACCTCCAATTACATTTCTCTTCCATAATTATTAAGTGCATCCACCAACACCTAAGGCTCAGTGTTAGCTCTGTATCAAATATAAAGAGATATCACAAATATATCCTAACTTTAAAATGCTCACAATTCAGTTAAGGCAGAGGCACAGAAAGAGTTAAATAATAGAGCAAGACAAGTTGTCACTCAGCACAGGCTGTACTTGCTATGAGCTCACAGGAGGAGATGGAGGGATGCTGTGGGGAAATGATGTCTCAGGGTAAAGACATTCTTGAGGCTGGCCTTGTGCGGTGAGGGTGGCTCTTGGTTTGCACTTTTCACACTGTGCTCTCTCCTGGAAAATCCAGACAGCTGGAGCTATCACTGCTCCAACCCAGAGGGCTTGAGTGGCTTCTGCAATTTCCGTCGTCCATCCTGCCCACTGCAAGGGTTAGTGTGTGCTCTTGATCAAGTCCTCTACTTGGTTTCCAGCTAAGGGACACCTTCTCAGAGGACAGCTGGGCACTTGCTGTGGGCAGATTATATCTTCAGCATTTTTGGCAGCTGAAAAACTGGGTCATCCTGCCATAACTGAGCTGGGGATCTGGGAGACTGGCCTGGCAGCTTGTGCTGAATATATTACATATGTGTCTTCTGGGTCAGAGTAAATTGGGCCCTTAAAAGATAGCCAACTTTCTGGGTAATTAACCCAGTTTTGTCTTGAGAGGTATAACTGAAATTTACGGGGAGAGACATCCTGACACATTTTTAGTGAAAAGGGACAGCTCAGAATAGTGTCGTCCATCCTGCCCACTGCAAGGGTTAGTGTGTGCTCTTGATCAAGTCCTCTACTTGGTTTCCAGCTAAGGGACACCTTCTCAGAGGACAGCTGGGCACTTGCTGTGGGCAGATTATATCTTCAGCATTTTTAGCAGCTGAAAAACTGGGTCATCCTGCCATAACTGAGCTGGGGATCTGGGAGACTGGCCTGGCAGCTTGTGCTGAATATATTACATATGTGTCTTCTGGGTCAGAGTAAATTGGGCCCTTAAAAGATAGCCAACTTTCTGGGTAATTAACCCAGTTTTGTCTTGAGAGGTATAACTGAAATTTACGGGGAGAGACATCCTGACACATTTTTAGTGAAAAGGGACAGCTCAGAATAGGCTTTGGTGATTCACCATACAGAGGTGAGACGAGAGACTTATCCATGGAAATTCACAGTGAGAGTCCCTCAGAAGGTGGTGGGTGGCTCTAGGACCTACTCCTTCACCCCCACCTCCCTGCCTGAAATCAGAGAAAATAACTTTGATCTCAGACACCTTGCGAAGATTTGCCTAAAAAGCAAAATTAACTGAAAATTGACTGAATTGGCCCAGTGCAGAGAGAAAATGGGTGAGATAGAAAAGAAGTGACTTCTTTTTATTTAATGTGATAAAAATCAAATGATTGCTTTTTGCATATTATCATATGTACTTTCTGGGTTTATGTTTAATACTTCACTCTCTCTTCCAATCTAGTGCCTCACAGTCTAAATGACATGCCTTAGCTGTTGTCCTGACACACAATCACAAATTCTCAATTTGTGAGCTGAGTTAGAGCCACAGCCCACATGCTTGATGGCCTATAACATTTAAAAACAAAATTTAAAATGATGCCACTTTAAAGCTAAACTATTTCTATTGCTATACTATAAAGATGAAGCTTCTGGAATGCTTTGAAAAATCCAAAATTAGCAACACTAAGTGTGGTGTTCTGGCATGGAAATAATTATCCTGAGCTCAAATGTCAGCTTCTCTGCTTCAAGGGGACAAACATTCCCCTGTGGAACACAGTACCAACCAGGCCCTATTGTCTATTTCACCTAGCCCATTTCACCTACGTAAATGACGTGTCTGACGACTGTTGCTATTTGAGTTTGTGACCTCACCTCCGCCAAAAATATGAAGTCCTTGATAAAAAGGAAAAAGAAAAAGGCACAGTCTAGAAAGAACTTGGAGCATCTCTTTGAGACTTACCTCTACCCTAAAACATAGATGTCCTCTATCCATACCGGATGCAAAATAAACGTTTGAGATTGTCTGATGTTTTGGGCTCAGTCTTCAAAAAGGACAAATGGAATGTTCCTGCACTTCCAAGGGCATGAGTCTGGGACTATGGCTTTCTTAGAGAAGGTTTAAACCCTTGAGCCCCGTTTGGCCTTGGCCAGTGAAATGGAAATAGGCAGCCACGGATATGTATCATTGTCTTTCCCCTACCATTCTTAAAGTCTGAAGAGTTCTTTCAATTATCTTTTCTTCTTTAGCCCAAGATCTTTTTACCTCTAGGGTATGTGGCTAAAGGGATCGAGTAGGGCAAGATCCTTATTTCAGCTCTCAACTGCCAAATGACATATGAATCTGATGAATTTTCCTATTTGACTTTATTCAAAGTATTTCATTGCCTCCCTCTCAACTTTCTTTTGCTTAAACTTTGGATCTGAACTAACAAAATATTACAGTTGAGGTCTGATTATTGCCCTTTAAAGTTCTTTCTTTTTTATTCTTCTCTATGACCAGGCTTTACAAAAAGCTATTTTACTCTAAGAAATTAGGTTTCTGGTTATCAAGAGTCCTAAATAGACATGAATTACAAGAACGTCCTTTGAAAACCCCATGCAGCACTTGTTTCATTAAATTCCATGAAGCGACCTTAATTTAGTGGAACACTGGATGGGCTGTTCTTTTAACCTATTATCACTTTGGCCAGGCCCATAAACCATATTCATGGATGATTCCATCAAGAAAGACAACAGTGGGATTAATATTATTTCAGGATACAGTAAATGCCACAATGATGAAGCTGTTTAAGATCTGGTGCTCACGGTGTCACACTGAATGCATTGACATTTACTCTGCTATCACTTCATTTCCAATATTCCTTCCAAATCAGCCGATGCTAATACTTCAGCATGTGTGCAGAATATAATATGGGCGGGGGTGGGGAGACTGAGAGGGATTGCACGAGTCCTCTGCCTTTCTTTTTCCTTTTGGTGTTGAGTGGGGAACTACACACGGAGAGTATCTGACATGCAACGAATCCCACAGTGTCTGTTGCTAGGATTGCAGAGGGTCCCAGGCAGTCAGCTTTCTCCTGTAGTTGGGTCAGCATAGCCCATGGCACCCTTCTTGGCTGTGACTGTTCCTGTGACCTGAGTTTGATGTGAACCAAGGAAGCACTGGTTGGTGTTTTTGGCCTGCATAGTGTTTTGGAATTGAGCACACATGAGAATTCAAATGTTTCTAACATCATATCATTTGGAAACTCTTATTTGTGATATAATCTCCTTGACCCTTAAACTTGGTGCTCCTGACAACAGTATAAGCCTAATGATACTGAATATCGGAAAGCTCATGAGTGATTAAAAAAAAATATTTATTTTAATTGGAGGTTAATTACAATATTGTATTGGTTTTGCCATCCATCAACATGAATTGCCACAGGTATACATGTGTTCCCCATCTTGGGTGATTTTCAAGGAATCTCTTTTAAAGAAGCAGCAAAGATATTACCCAGAATAACTTTACTAACATCTAGTTTCTCAAGGGATCCCTGTGCCTAATTTTGAAAGTGAGGTTCTCAGGTTTGGAAGGAAATTTGAAGACTGTCTAGTTTCTGGTTTTCAAAGTTTAATGTGTGTACACATCACTTAGATGACTAGTTAATTCTAATAAACTAGAGTCTGCTTCTGCTGCTGCTGTTGCTAAGTCGCTTCAGTCGTGTCTGACTCTGTGTGACCCCATGCACTGCAGCCCACTAGGCTCCTCCGTCCGTGGGATTCTCCAGGCAAAAGTACTGGAGTGGGTTGCCATTGCCTTCTCCAAACTAGAGTCTAGGAGATTCTAATCCAATAATTCTGGATGAGGGCTGAGAAGCTGTATAGTGTCTAACATCCAAGTCTTGTAGATGGGTACATGATCTAGTCCAATCATCGCCCGTATCCTCTTATGATGAGCATTTAATATATGTTTAAACCTGTCTTAGTAGGAGGTACTCATATTCTCTTAAGGCAGTCCGTTCCATCTTTGAGTGATTCTGAAGATTGTATTACACATTACATATTGCAGCCACTGTCCCACTCCTAAGACCTGTCAGTCACGGCCCTGGCTTTAGTCCTTGGTCCCGTTCACACATGTGGCAAGGCAAGAAAACATGTCTCCTGTTGAAAAAAGGGAAACTTGTTAGGTAGAGATAGCTGACTCAGGAGTAATTTTTGTCTCTTGGGGTTCACAATTCCTGTTGACTTCACTGCCCTCTGTTGGCCCCTAAAGTCTCATGCTGGTTCTTGGTTTGGTTCCCATACTTTGTGTCCTAATTAGATGACATTTTCCCATCTTTTGAACTCGAACATTGCATATACATATATATAATGTGTCTGTGCACCATAAAATACAATTTTTCCTCCCCCATTATAAATCCATGAAGGCAGAGATTGTGTCTTATGCTTCTTCAAATTCTCTCCAGTGCTTTGCACGTACTAAGAGCTCAAACCATGTGTATAATTTGGAGTAACACATAGAAGCTGCTTCAAGGAATTTATAGCAGTAACACAACAAAATGTGAAGACTATAGCACAGTAAACTGTTACCCTAGCTGGTAGCACCACAGGAGGACTCAGAGAAAGGAGCAGCTCAGTGCAGACAGGAGCAGTCCCAAAGGGCTTTGTGAGCCAGGGGAGAGGAGACATACAATTAAACTGTCTGGACATAACTCACATTTCCGTGAAGGATTCTGAGGCTAGATAGGAGAAGACACTAGTAGACAGTATAGGAGTCCATATGGGTCTTTCCAAGGAAGCTGGGGGAGGGAAGAGCTGTAACTTGGATGGATTCAAGGCAGAAGTCAACACACCTTTTCTAAAGTTCTGACTAGTAAATATTTTGGGATTTGTGGACAATGGGTAACTACTCAACTTTCCTACTGCAGTGCGTGGACCATGTATAAGTGAATTGGCATGGAGATGTTCCAAAAAAACTCTGCAGACATGAAAAATCTCAGTTTCATGTAATTTTCATGTGTCATGATATATTGTCCTTGTTTAGACACTTTCAAACAAACTGTTTAAAAATGTAAAAATCATTCTCGGCCTGGTGCGGTAGGGCAGTGGGCTAGATTGGGCCTGTGGTTTGCCAATGCCTGGTTGATGGCCTGGGTGTCCAAGTTGAATGCTTCACCAGCAGGGGTTCTGGGGAGGGGTGACTGGAGACAGATGCCACTCCTCAAGAAGGGCGTGGTCAGTAGCATTCAGGAGAGGGTGGTTGGTTGAGAAAAATGTGTGATGCTGAGTGAGATGTTGTTTTACGGGTGTGGCTGGTTCCCCAGAAGCTGTTTCCTTGTGAGAGTAAGGTTATCAAGTGAGATTATTCTCTTCCTCTCTCCCGCTCCTCCTCCTATTCCTTATCTTCTCTTCCATAACATTTCTGATTCCACTTTTCCACAGTGTCATTTTTCTATCTTGTTAAGTTTCCTGTGGCATCTCAGGCTTTTCGAATTTTGTAAATAAGTTTTGTTTTTCCTTACAAAAACATTTATAGTATTGAAATATGATCACCATCCTTATCTGATGAAATTAAGCTTTCTATGTGTAAATGGACTTAAAAAATGAACCGTCTGCACGAAATATTTGGGAAAGCATGTATCTTGGGGAGAAAAAGAGACAGATGCATGGCCAGAAAAAGTACAACTAACCAGCTCTGAGACTTGGAAGAACCACTTTCTTCCAAGAAGAGAAGCAGGGAAGAGACACTGAGTTCAGTGTGGGATGTATGAAGTCTGCATGGCCTGGATGAAGTTTGATAACCAACCAAGTGGACATATTTATTAGGTTGTCAGATGATCAGATACAGAATCTAGGAGAGAGATACAGGTTTGGGAATCATCAGCCACTTTTGCAATGGGGTGAGCCTCTGTGTCAGGCAGGAGAGGGGCTGTGTGATTTCTGAGCTAGGTCATAAGGTGATACGGCTTCTGACTGACTTTCTATCAGGGAGTGGTCACCCTGAAGTGTAGCTACCATGTGGAAACCCAGACCACATGGAGAAACCATGCACAGGTGTTGTGGCTGACATTACCCAGCTACAAGCCCAGCTGCAGCCAGCATCAGGTGCCAGGAATGTGGCAGAAGTAGGCTCCAGATGATCCCAGCCCCCAGTGTCTAAATCTTCCAGCTGAGAGCCCAGCCATCAAGGAGCAGGAGGTTTGTCCCCGTCTACTGTGAATTCCTGACCCATGGAATTCATGAGTGTAATAAATGGTTATTTCATTCAGTGCTAAGTTGGGGGTAATTTCCATAGAAGTTGGGAAGTTTGTGTGGATAAATGATATTTATGAACGTGTATGTATAGGATCATTTATACACACAAATAAAGCCCAAGACCCTAGCACTTCCTGGATGGGGAGAATCTCATATACATTTTCCCCTTCTTTTGTGCAGTCAGATAAGCCAGTTCACATTAAGCCATCAATAACTGATAATTGGTTAAAGGGTGGTGTTTCAGGCAGGGTGGCAATTGACTAAGCACAGCAATTTGCAGTGGGCTTGGGTTGAGGCTTCTGGGAACCCAATGTCAAATCCATCCTGGCCTACTCTAATGTTTGTCTTTATTCCTTCCTTCAGTTGTCAACAACTCTCAAGAAGGAACTGAGTCTCCTGCCGTGTCCCAGTGAGGCAGAAGCCACCAGGCGATGCTAACGGCAGGAAGCCAGGGAGGAGAACAAGGTAAGGACCCTCCCAACAAGTGGTGTGTGACCCCAGAAGGAGGGAGCTTGGGAAATGACATGCTCTTCCTGCTCGGAATCCTGGGCCACACGGGTACGTGGGTGAATGTCACCTCTGAAGTGGACTCAGGCTTCCCTGGTGCCCTTGCACCCACCTCTATGACCCCTTTCCCTTGGGGCTACAACAGAAGACATCTCTTCAATTCCTGTCCCCTTCGTTCCTGTCCTGGAGTCAGGTAAGCCCTGGACAGTTCCTGAGTTGGAGGTGTCTCTGCCTTTTATAAGTGAAACTTGATTCTCATGAAAGATAAGAACAAGAACAGTATTATAATCACCTCTTTTCCCTCTGCCTCCTTTTCTACCCTCTCTCCTCATCCTTTCTCCTGCACTTTTCGCCTCCTTTACACTTTCCTTTCTTTTCATTTTCCTTCCATTCTCTTCTTGCCCTTATCTCACCTGGTCAGTTCTTCCTTCCCGCCTTTCTGTCTTTTTGCTGTTGTTATTACTGAGCTATTCAGCATGTGGAATCTCAGTTCCCTGACCAGGAGTCGAACCGTGCTCCTTGCACTGGGACCATGGAGCCTTAACCACTGGACCACCGGGGAAGTCCCTACTCCTTTCTGTCTTAATTCTCTTTTCAAAGCCATTTATTTTAATTTTGGCACAAATGGTGGTAACTGAGGCTGGGGGGACACTGGTTGCCAGTTTGTGGTAACAGGATCATATTTTCACTGTGGCTGAGATGACTGGAGGGGAAAGCAGACAGTCTGGTTTTTTTTTCATTGTTGTTGGAGAGGGTGGGGGTAGAGGGGAGGGGAGGAGGATGTGGAATCAGAACAGAGGAGAGGAGCTTCCTAGCATCACTGGAGAAATAGCCTGGGAGTAGGAGTCCCAGCTTTCCGGGTCTTTCTCCATTAGATATAAGAATTCTCTGGTGAGTGAGCTGGAAAGGTCTTGCTGAAGTTAGACACAACATAGTTCATGGGCACTACCATGGCCTTGCCATAAATGTTTCTCTGGGGCATCCTCTGGGAAACTCAGCCACATGGATTGCTGTTGACCTTTCAAGTCACCTGCTCAGGGCAGGTCTGTGAAAAGCACAGAAGCCCAAGCTTCAAAAATCTTTCTGATTATTTTTCACTTCCAGGTGCTTGACGGAGCAAGGTAGGGATTCTGACTCCCTAACCTCTCTGGAGTCACAGACCAAAAGCTATTTGCTGTGGGATGGCTACTCAGAGCCAGCTCAGTTGCAACACAACTGAGCATCTGGCTTCTCAGCATCAACCTGCTTCGGAGCAGGCGAGGGTGGTTCTGGATACAAGTATAGAACAAGCCACCCTCACCCACTTCCCATTCTGCTGGTTAATGAATGGATTTGGTTATTTGCAGCTGGATCTGGGTCCTCTCCCCATCCAGTCTGTCTTGAGCCCCCTCCCCAAGCTGGGTTCTAGTCCAATCATCGCCCGTATCCTCTTATGATGAGCATTTAATATATGTTTAAACCTGTCTTAGTAGGAGGTACTCATATTCTCTTAAGGCAGTCCGTTCCATCTTTGAGTGATTCTGAAGATTGTATTACACATTACATATTGCAGCCACTGTCCCACTCCTAAGACCTGTCAGTCACGGCCCTGGCTTTAGTCCTTGGTCCCGTTCACACATGTGGCAAGGCAAGAAAACATGTCTCCTGTTGAAAAAAGGGAAACTTGTTAGGTAGAGATAGCTGACTCAGGAGTAATTTTTGTCTCTTGGGGTTCACAATTCCTGTTGACTTCACTGCCCTCTGTTGGCCCCTAAAGTCTCATGCTGGTTCTTGGTTTGGTTCCCATACTTTGTGTCCTAATTAGATGACATTTTCCCATCTTTTGAACTCGAACATTGCATATACATATATATAATGTGTCTGTGCACCATAAAATACAATTTTTCCTCCCCCATTATAAATCCATGAAGGCAGAGATTGTGTCTTATGCTTCTTCAAATTCTCTCCAGTGCTTTGCACGTACTAAGAGCTCAAACCATGTGTATAATTTGGAGTAACACATAGAAGCTGCTTCAAGGAATTTATAGCAGTAACACAACAAAATGTGAAGACTATAGCACAGTAAACTGTTACCCTAGCTGGTAGCACCACAGGAGGACTCAGAGAAAGGAGCAGCTCAGTGCAGACAGGAGCAGTCCCAAAGGGCTTTGTGAGCCAGGGGAGAGGAGACATACAATTAAACTGTCTGGACATAACTCACATTTCCGTGAAGGATTCTGAGGCTAGATAGGAGAAGACACTAGTAGACAGTATAGGAGTCCTTATGGGTCTTTCCAAGGAAGCTGGGGGAGGGAAGAGCTGTAACTTGGATGGATTCAAGGCAGAAGTCAACACACCTTTTCTAAAGTTCTGACTAGTAAATATTTTGGGATTTGTGGACAATGGGTAACTACTCAACTTTCCTACTGCAGTGCGTGGACCATGTATAAGTGAATTGGCATGGAGATGTTCCAAAAAAACTCTGCAGACATGAAAAATCTCAGTTTCATGTAATTTTCATGTGTCATGATATATTGTCCTTGTTTAGACANATATTTTGGGATTTGTGGACAATGGGTAACTACTCAACTTTCCTACTGCAGTGCGTGGACCATGTATAAGTGAATTGGCATGGAGATGTTCCAAAAAAACTCTGCAGACATGAAAAATCTCAGTTTCATGTAATTTTCATGTGTCATGATATATTGTCCTTGTTTAGACACTTTCAAACAAACTGTTTAAAAATGTAAAAATCATTCTCGGCCTGGTGCGGTAGGGCAGTGGGCTAGATTGGGCCTGTGGTTTGCCAATGCCTGGTTGATGGCCTGGGTGTCCAAGTTGAATGCTTCACCAGCAGGGGTTCTGGGGAGGGGTGACTGGAGACAGATGCCACTCCTCAAGAAGGGCGTGGTCAGTAGCATTCAGGAGAGGGTGGTTGGTTGAGAAAAATGTGTGATGCTGAGTGAGATGTTGTTTTACGGGTGTGGCTGGTTCCCCAGAAGCTGTTTCCTTGTGAGAGTAAGGTTATCAAGTGAGATTATTCTCTTCCTCTCTCCCGCTCCTCCTCCTATTCCTTATCTTCTCTTCCATAACATTTCTGATTCCACTTTTCCACAGTGTCATTTTTCTATCTTGTTAAGTTTCCTGTGGCATCTCAGGCTTTTCGAATTTTGTAAATAAGTTTTGTTTTTCCTTACAAAAACATTTATAGTATTGAAATATGATCACCATCCTTATCTGATGAAATTAAGCTTTCTATGTGTAAATGGACTTAAAAAATGAACCGTCTGCACGAAATATTTGGGAAAGCATGTATCTTGGGGAGAAAATATCAAGTGAGATTATTCTCTTCCTCTCTCCCGCTCCTCCTCCTATTCCTTATCTTCTCTTCCATAACATTTCTGATTCCACTTTTCCACAGTGTCATTTTTCTATCTTGTTAAGTTTCCTGTGGCATCTCAGGCTTTTCGAATTTTGTAAATAAATTTTGTTTTTCCTTACAAAAACATTTATAGTATTGGAATATGATCACCATCCTTATCTGATGAAATTAAGCTTTCTATGTGTAAATGGACTTAAAAAATGAACTGCCTGCACGAAATATTTGGGAAAGCATGTATCTTGGGGAGAAAAAGAGACAGATGCATGTCCAGAAAAAGTACAACTAACCAGCTCTGAGACTTGGAAGAACCACTTTCTTCCAAGAAGAGAAGCAGGGAAGAGACACTGAGTTCAGTGTGGGATGTATGAAGTCTGCATGGCCTGGATGAAGTTTGATAACCAACCAAGTGGACATATTTATTAGGTTGTCAGATGATCAGATACAGAATCTAGGAGACAGATACAGGTCTGGGAATCATCAGCCACTTTTGCAATGGGGTGAGCCTCTGTGTCAGGCAGGAGAGGGGCTGTGTGATTTCTGAGCTAGGTTATAAGGTGATACGGCTTCTGACTGACTTTCTATCAGGGAGTGGTCACCCTGAAGTGTAGCTACCGTGTGGAAACCCAGACCACATGGAGAAACCATGCACAGGTGTTGTGGCTGACATTACCCAGCTACAAGCCCAGCTGCAGCCAGCATCAGGTGCCAGGAATGTGGCAGAAGTAGGCTCCAGATGATCCCAGCCCCCAGTGTCTAAATCTTCCAGCTGAGAGCCCAGCCATCAAGGAGCAGGAGGTTTGTCCCCGTCTACTGTGAATTCCTGACCCATGGAATTCATGAGTGTAATAAATGGTTATTTCATTCAGTGCTAAGTTGGGGGTAATTTCCATAGAAGTTGGGAAGTTTGTGTGGATAAATGATATTTATGAACGTGTATGTATAGGATCATTTATACACACAAATAAAGCCCAAGACCCTAGCACTTCTTGGATGGGGAGAATCTCATATACATTTTCTCCTTCTTTTGTGCAGTCAGATAAGCCAGTTCACATTAAGCCATCAATAACTGATAATTGGTTAAAGGGTGGTGTTTCAGGCAGGGTGGCAATTGACTAAGCACAGCAATTTGCAGTGGGCTTGGGTTGAGGCTTCTGGGAACCCAATGTCAAATCCATCCTGGCCTACTCTAATGTTTGTCTTTATTCCTTCCTTCAGTTGTCAACAACTCTCAAGAAGGAACTGAGTCTCCTGCCGTGTCCCAGTGAGGCAGAAGCCACCAGGCGATGCTAACGGCAGGAAGCCAGGGAGGAGAACAAGGTAAGGACCCTCCCAACAAGTGGTGTGTGACCCCAGAAGGAGGGAGCTTGGGAAATGACATGCTCTTCCTGCTCGGAATCCTGGGCCACACGGGTACGTGGGTGAATGTCACCTCTGAAGTGGACTCAGGCTTCCCTGGTGCCCTTGCACCCACCTCTATGACCCCTTTCCCTTGGGGCTACAACAGAAGACATCTCTTCAATTCCTGTCCCCTTCGTTCCTGTCCTGGAGTCAGGTAAGCCCTGGACAGTTCCTGAGTTGGAGGTGTCTCTGCCTTTTATAAGTGAAACTTGATTCTCATGAAAGATAAGAACAAGAACAGTATTATAATCACCTCTTTTCCCTCTGCCTCCTTTTCTACCCTCTCTCCTCATCCTTTCTCCTGCACTTTTCGCCTCCTTTACACTTTCCTTTCTTTTCATTTTCCTTCCATTCTCTTCTTGCCCTTATCTCACCTGGTCAGTTCTTCCTTCCCGCCTTTCTGTCTTTTTGCTGTTGTTATTACTGAGCTATTCAGCATGTGGAATCTCAGTTCCCTGACCAGGAGTCGAACCGTGCTCCTTGCACTGGGACCGTGGAGCCTTAACCACTGGACCACCGGGGAAGTCCCTACTCCTTTCTGTCTTAATTCTCTTTTCAAAGCCATTTATTTTAATTTTGGCACAAATGGTGGTAACTGAGGCTGAGGGGACACTGGTTGCCAGTTTGTGGTAACAGGATCATATTTTCACTGTGGCTGAGATGACTGGAGGGGAAAGCAGACAGTCTGGTTTTTTTTTCATTGTTGTTGGAGAGGGTGGGGGTAGAGGGGAGGGGAGGAGGATGTGGAATCAGAACAGAGGAGAGGAGCTTCCTAGCATCACTGGAGAAATAGCCTGGGAGTAGGAGTCCCAGCTTTCCGGGTCTTTCTCCATTAGATATAAGAATTCTCTGGTGAGTGAGCTGGAAAGGTCTTGCTGAAGTTAGACACAACATAGTTCATGGGCACTACCATGGCCTTGCCATAAATGTTTCTCTGGGGCATCCTCTGGGAAACTCAGCCACATGGATTGCTGTTGACCTTTCAAGTCACCTGCTCAGGGCAGGTCTGTGAAAAGCACAGAAGCCCAAGCTTCAAAAATCTTTCTGATTATTTTTCACTTCCAGGTGCTTGACGGAGCAAGGTAGGGATTCTGACTCCCTAACCTCTCTGGAGTCACAGACCAAAAGCTATTTGCTGTGGGATGGCTACTCAGAGCCAGCTCAGTTGCAACACAACTGAGCATCTGGCTTCTCAGCATCAACCTGCTTCGGAGCAGGCGAGGGTGGTTCTGGATACAAGTATAGAACAAGCCACCCTCACCCACTTCCCATTCTGCTGGTTAATGAATGGATTTGGTTATTTGCAGCTGGATCTGGGTCCTCTCCCCATCCAGTCTGTCTTGAGCCCCCTCCCCAAGCTGGGTTCATCTTCTTCTGTTGCCCTCTGTCACGGAGCAGGTCAGAGCTGGACCAACACAGTCAGGAGCTGGGTGGTGTCATCACCTCCTAACACTGGATGTCACCCCCCACGCCCACCACGGGTTCTCTGAGGAATGATGCTCTGTGCAGCGGGCCAGTTGTAAACAGGGCTCTAGGTGTGGGGAGAGTGACGGTGATGGGTTAGGCTTTTTCAGGCTTGCTTTGTTTTCTGTCTTGCCTTTTTAAGACCACGAGCCTTTGGAATTTCTTACAGCATTAATGATTTGGCTGAGTGCAGCGGTCTGCCTCCTTTTGGTGGGCTGAACTGGTGAGGAACCAGCATCTGACTGAAACTGATGACAGGCCAGAAATTCAGAATCACATCTTGATCCTTCTGGCTTCAGTTTAGGGTTCTTTAAGGCCAGCTGACAGAGTGCTGCTAGGCCAAGAAGCAGGCTTGATTTTTGAGCTGAGGGCACAGTACTCAGGGGTGGGGACTGGGGGAGGGCCCAGATGCTGGAACCCCTTTCTCATGAGGTGGCAGGGGCAGGGCTGTGGGTCTTGGGAGGAAGCAGCGAGGTTTTGCACGAATCCTTTTCTGATTGGCTCTCCGGTCTTTTCTCCCGGGGACACCTATGGTCTTTGCTTTCTTTCTGAGACGATCCCTGACCAGGGAGCCACAGGCCTTGCCCCCGGCTGGCAGTGCAGCCGGATGTAAACAAGCAGAGGGCAGTGCTTGGTGTCAAACATTATGTTTACTAAACAAAAGCGACAAGTTCTCATTGTTCCGTGAGGAAGCCCTGCAACTTTCAATCCCCCGGAGCTGAAAAGGATCCATTTTATTGAGCTCTGTAATGACAGCCTCGGCTGGAACAGCTGGGTAGTTCGTATTAATTCTAAGAGACTCAGGAGGACAGTTTTTCCTTAGAAAAATTATGTTTTTCATTTAGACCAACACCAGCTTGTCTCAGCACACCTTCCTGTAATTGTACCAAGAGTGGTACAGTCATAGTCCAGGTTGTTCCGCCAATACTAAGGGTGGCCAGAGTTAGCAAATAAGAATAGGAGACAGCTCAATAAATTCAGATTTCAGATACTTTTCCAGTGCAACTATGTCCTATGTAATCTTCGGGACAGGCTTACTGAAAACATATTTGTAATTTTGTTTAAATTTAGATTCAAATGGGGCAGTCTGGATTTTACCAGGCAATACTTGATACTTTACTAAACAGTATCCATGCTTGCATACCTGTAGTGCTGAGGAACTCACTACCTTTCAAAGCACTCATTAGACAATTACTAGAAAGCTCTTCTGCACATTAAGATGACAGTCTCATACACCTGTTCCTCATGTGAATTTTTGGAGCCCCTTGGAATATGCCTAATTCATCTGTCATGTGACAACCCTCCAGCTGTCTATGGATAGCTATGTGTCGCCTTGAAATTGCTATTCTCCAGCCTGAACATCTCCTGCTCTTTCAACTTTTCCGCAAGTGGTGCGGTTTCAGATCTGCTGGTGAATGTGCTCTGGCTTGTTGAGAGCCTTTGTAATCAGGTGGGATCGGAAGGCCTGAATAATGATTCCAACTGACATGGCGTTGTGCCTGTTGTCACGAGTCTATGTCTCTGGTGCCAGGGAAGTTCTGGCCTGAGCCAGACTTTGGCATAGATCCATTCCTGAAACAGTGCTGCTAGCTTTCGGAGTGGAACTTAGGAGCCACTGGAAAACTGAACACTCCTTACTATAGGATGAAGATTTGTGTCCCCTCAGAGGCTAAATGTTGAAATGTAATCCCCAGTGTGATGGTATTTGATTAGGTCATGAAGGTGGAGCCCTCCTGAATGAGATTAGTGTCCTTACAAGAGACCCCAGAAAACCCCCTTAGGCTTCCCAGGTGGCTCAGTGGTGAAGAATCCACCTGCCAATGCAGGAGACCTGAGTTTGATCCCTGGGTGGAGCAGATCCCCTGGAGGAGGAAATGGCAACCCAGGCTAGTATTCTTGCCTGTAAAATCCCATGGACAGAGGAGCCTGGTGGGCTGCAGCCCACAGTGTGGCAAAGAGCTGGACATGACTGAGCAACTGAGCATGCATGCAGAGAACGCCCATGCCTTTTCCACCTTGTGAAGTCATAGGGAGAAGATGTCCATCTGTGAGCCTGAAGCAAGCTCTTATCAGACATCAGATCTGCTAGTGCTTTGATCTTGGACTTCCCAGCCTCCAGAACTGTGAGAGAGAAAATTCTGTTGTTTATAAGTCACCCAGTCTGTGGTATTTGTTACAGGAGCCCCAATAGACCAAAACACACCAAACTGACAGCTCTATTCTCATTTTAGGTGGTAGTTGTTCATTAGGACATTAGCATTACCAAAAGTCACGCGAGATGTTGATGAAAGGGACCTACTAACAAGAATACATATTTCTATTTCAGGTCATATTGGGGTTGTGAATAAAAACATCAAGCTTGTCTCAGAGATTTGCTACACCGATGGGTTGGAACTTCGCGAAAATCACTTCTATCTCTGGCTTTTGGCATCATCATCTGAAAAACAAGTTAATTCTCAAGTTTATTAATTGAGTTAATTCTCGAGGGCAGAAGTACGTCTTCCAAAGACTGTAGTCATGGCTATGGGCCTGTGAATCTGACTGGAATAAAACAGATTTGAAAAAATAAAAAAGACAAATAGTATTAATAGCTCTAGACCTAAATAACTCTTTGGTTCTCAGCTTTCCTTGGACAGGAAATGGTTAGAAAATTAAGTGCAGTTTACCCGTTGGTGCATGCCTTCGAAATCTTTATGCCTGGTCCATGTCAAAGCAATACAGAAATGGGATGGCTTTTAGAAATGTTTAAATCCACTTGACATTGTTGTGACATACAACTGTATGATCAGTGGGTTGTTTCCTTAAATAGGGTATAGATGAGTCTGGGTGCTATTGAACTTGTGGGTGGTGAGTGGCATATGACGTGAGCTATATGTCAGTCACTTGAAGTAGAAACTTGGTCTATAATTGTTTAGAAAAAAAAAGAAAAAAAAAAAGTGGGTTTAATACCCAGTTAGATTGAGGCAGAGCTTCCTAACTGGCATGTCATTCTTGAATTACAGGTGTGCCTGGGTGTCGTGCCCTTGACTGCTGGGGCAGCTGGGAGAAACCTGGGCCAGTTTGGGACCAGTCAGTCAAGTTGCTTCTGGCCATGAGTAATTAATGTGCTCTACATATATTACCATTTCTGTGTGTGCCATGAAGTGAATAAGGGAGAAGTGAATAAGGCTGGAAATGTTACCTTTTCTCCAAAAGAGCAAGTAGACAAAGAGAGACTGGATCCTAGTTTCTTCAACCACAGCCTTCAAGTGAACAGGCCTAAGCTAGACATTCAAACTGGAACTGTTCAGTTCAGTCGCTCAGTCGTGTCCGACTCTTTGCGACCCCATGAATTGCAGCACACCAGGCCTCCCTGTCCATCACCAACTCCCGGAGGTCACTCAGATTCATGTCCATCGAGTCAGTGATGCCATCCAGCCATCTCATCCTCGGTTGTCCCCTTCTCTTCCTGCCCCCAATACCTCCCAACATCAAAGTCTTTTCCAATGAGTCAACTCTTTGCATGAGGTGGCCAAAATACTGGAGTTTCAGTTTTAGCATCATTCCTTCCAAAGAAATCCCAGGGCTGATCTTCTTCAGAATGGACTGGTTGGATCTCCTTGCAGTCCAAGGAACTCACAAGAGTCTTCTCCAACACCACAGTTCAAAAGCATCAATTATTTGGTGCTCAGCTTTCTTCACAGTCCAATTCTCACATCCATACATGACTACTGGAAAAACCATAGCCTTGACTAGACGGACCTTAGTCGGCAAAGTAATGTCTCTGCTTTTGAATATGCTATCTAGGTTGGTCATAACTTTTCTTCCAAGGAGTAAGCGTCTTTTAATTTCATGGCTGCAGTCACCATCTGCAGTGATTTTGGAGCCCCCCAAAATAAAGTCTGACACTGTTTCCACTGTTTCCCCATCTATTTGCCATGAAGTGATGGGACCAGATGCCATGATCTTCATTTTCTGAATGTTGAGCTTTAAGCCAGCTTTTTCACTCTCTTCTTTTTCTTTCATCAAGAGGCTTTTTAGTTCCTCTTCACTTTCTGTCATAAGGGTGTCATCTGCATATCTGAGGTTATTGAGAACTGTGCTCCCAGGCAAAAATTCACAACTTTTCTTCTATTAATTAATATATATTAATACTTCTTTGGAAGGAATGATGCTAAAGCTGAAACTCCAGTACTTTGGCCACCTCATGTGAAGAGTTGACTCATTGGAAAAGACTCTGATGCTGGGAGGGATTGGGGGCAGGAGGAGAAGGGGATGACAGAGGATGAGATGGCTGGATGGCATCACTGACTCGATGGATGTGAGTCTGAGTGAACTCCGGGAGTTGGTGATGGATAGGGAGGCCTGGCGTGCTGCAATTCTTGGGGTTGCAAAGAGTCGGACATGACTGAGTGACTGAACTGACCGAACTGAATACTTATCTATCAATACCTTTTAATATCTATTAATTAATTAACACCTATTAATATCTATTAATACCTCCTATCTATTAACACCTTTCTCTTATAATTAAATTGAAGACTTCCCTGGTTGCCCAGTGGTTAAGAGTCTGCCTGCCAATGCAAGGGGCATGTGTTTGATCCCTTGTTCCGGATGATTCCATGTGCGGCAGAGCGACTAAACTCGTGCACCACAACTACTGAAGCCTGGGCACCCTAGAGCCTGTGCTCCATGACAAGAGAAACCACCACAATGAGAAGCCCATGTGCTGCAACTAGAGAAAGCCTGTATGCAGCAATGAAGACCCAGTGCAGCCAAAAATAAATAAATACGTAAATAATAAATTTAGAAGGAGTTCCTTGGTGACCTAGTGGTTAGGTCTTCACTGCTGTGGTTCGGGTTCAGGCTCTGGTTGGGAAACTGATATCCTGCAAACCATGTGGCACAGCCAAAGAAAAAAAGTAAATTTAGATTTATCATAGAAATATATGCATGTCTCTTAAAAGCAAGCAGTGCAAAAGTAGAGAACGTGAGTCATCTGTGCCTCCCTCCCCAAGTCCTGTTCAGGTTCCCCAGAGGTAATCGCTTTCAAACTGGAGCTTCAGTATTTATGGAAAGAGGATCCCACAGAGAAATGCCCCAGTTTCCCCATGGAGCTCCAGTGGGCACAGTGCTGGAGGCACTAGCACCATCATGCACCACTGGGAAGGTTCAAAGTCTGAACACATAGCAGTTGGACCAGGGGCCTCCCCAAGGCCACCTTGCCCATCCATCACAGTCAGGCAGCTCCTCCTTGCCATGGTTCTTCTCACACCACCTTCTCTTCCACTCCCTTTCTGCAGAAGTCCAGAGGTTTAATCTCTGACAAAAAGGAATCCAAAGGATTTTGGACTCTGGGATTCTGGATGCAGCAGAGGGGAGAGGTGAAGCTTGGGCTGACAACTAGAGGGTTCTGGGAATGTCTACACACTAAACTCTGCCACCCCAGGCCTTCCCTCTGACTTGCTATCAGAATTATCAAAGTTAGAGGTGGCCTAGCAAAGGGGACAATCAACAGAATGAAGAGATAACCTATGGAATGGGAGAAAATATTTTCAAACCATTTATCTGATAAGGGGTTAATATCCAAAATATGTAATGAACGTATACCACTCAATAGCAAAACACTATGCCACTCAAAACCAAACAGAAGCCCAAACAATCTGATTAAAAAATGGACAGAGGACTTGAATAGAGATTTTCCAAAGAAGGTCAACTGGTACATGAAAGATGCTTTGTTGTTGTCGTTCAGTCACTAAGTCATGTCTGACTCTTTACGACCTCATGGACTATAGTACCCCAAGCTCCTCTGTCCTCTCTTGTCTCTCAGAGTTTGTTTAAATTAATGTCCATTGAGTCAGTGATGCTATATAATCAACTCATCCTCTCCTGCCCCTTCTCCTTTTGCCTTCAATCTTTCCCAGCATCAGGGGCTTTTCCAATGAGTCAGCTCTTTGCCTCAGGTGGCCAAAGTACTGGAGCTTCAGCAACAGTCCTTCCAATGAATACTCAGGGTTGATTTCCTTTAGGATCACTAATCATCAGAGAAATGCAGACCAAAACCACAATGAGCTATCGCCTCACATCTGTTAGGATTGTTAGGATGGTTATTATAAAAAAGAGACAACAAAGGTTGTATCCTGGTGGTGGGAACATGAATTGGTTTATCCACTATGGAAAATGGTATTTAATTTTAAATAGAACTGCCATACAATCCAGCAATTCCACTTCTGGGTATTTGTCCAGAGGAAGTGAAATCACTGTTTCAAAGAGACATCTATACCTCCATGTTGATTGCACTATTATTTACAATAGACAAGATATGGAAACCCGAGTGTCCATCAATAGATGAATGGACAAAGAAAATGTGGTGTACACACATGCACACACGTGTGTGTGTATATATATGTATGTATTTATGTCATGTCTGACATATTACTCAGACACGAAAAAGAGTGAAATGCTGCCATTTGTGACAATATGAATGGATCTTGAGGGCATTCTTCTAAGTGAAATCTGTCAGAGAAGGAAGGATGAATATTGTATGATTTCTTATACATGGAATATAAAACAGTTGAACTCATAGAAACAGAAGGTCTAATGGAAGTAGGGGAAATGGAGAGGTATTGGTTAAAGAGTGCAAACTTCCATTTACAAGAAGAATAAGTTCTGTGGATGTAATGCACAGCATGGCAAATATAGGTAACAACACTGTATTGTATGTGTGCTTGAAGGTTGCTGGTAGAATACATCTCAAATATTCTCAATGCACATACACATGTGCACACACATATAGGAAATTATGTGATGTGATAGATGTGTTAACTGACCTTATTATGGTAATCATTTTGCAGTATACTTGTAGCAAATCATGACACTGCTGCTGCTGCTAAGTCACATCAGTTGTGATCGACTCTGTGCGATCCCATAGATGGCGGCCCACCAGGCTCCTGTCTCTGGGATTCTCTAGGCAAGCATACTGGAGTGGGTTGCCATTTCCTTCTCCAACGCATCAAAGTGAAAAGTGAAAGTGAAGTTGCTCAGTCCTGTCCAACTCTTCGAGACCCCATGGACTGTAGCCTACCAGGCTCCTCTGTCCATGGGATTTCCCAGGCAAGAGTACTGGAGTGGGTTGCCATTGCCTTCTCCGAAGTCATGACACTATACTTTTTAAAAAATTTATTTTTATTTATATGCTTATTTTGGCTGTGTTGGGTGTTTGCTTCGGGCTTTCCCCTAGTTGTGGTGAGCAGGGGCTACCCTCTAGTTGTGGCTCAAGGCCTTCTCATTGTGGTGAGCTCTCTTGTTGCAGGGCATGGGCTCTAGGGCATGTGGGCTTCAGTAGTTGTGGCATACAGGCTTAGTTGCCCTGTGGCATATGGTATCTTCTCAGACTAGGGGCCAAACCATGTCCCCTGATTATACTCCAGTGACCTTCGGCTCCACCCTCCTACACAGTACTTCCCATAGGCTTTCAAGTGCCTCACACTTAAATAGCCAAGGATCATGAGCTCTTTGAGTGAGTTTTTCAACTTGAAGGGTAGATGCTGTAGAAGATTGATTTCATTAGTTGTCCCAATTAATGCCCTCTCTGTCTTCATGTCTTTTGCCCTGGGATTCCTGCTATTAGCCTGCTAGAGAAATGTGAGAGGCACATGTGGCAGAGTCAAGACTGCCAAATCCAGGCCATCCTAGCCCAGCCAGATCACAGTAGTCCTGCTAGAGGAGCGCCGGTGCATGAATGTGCCCAGCCAAGATCAGCCAAGTCTGATTCAGCTGACTCATAGACCAAGAAATCCTTTCTGAGGAAAGCAAAATGCTACGACATCAAATCTCTAATTTGTTAGTGTGGATGAACACATCTGCTGCCTTTTCCTTCTGCACCATCCAGCACCATTTCTCTGCTGCTTGAGGTCTAAGAACACTGCCTCATATCCCTCTGTAGGTGTGATGCTCTGGGTCCCATCCAAAGGAGAAGAAGAGGCCATGGACAGAAGTCAGGCAAAGCAGATGCCAGAGAGGGCTTGCTGGACAGTTTTATCCTCTGGCTGTTTGACGATTATCTCATCTGGCCTGTGGCTTCTTGGTATTTCTCTCCTTGGGTTGGTGAGAATGTCAAGTGAAATTAGATCTAGGGAAACTCTTGGATTTGTCTGTAAGCTGGAGGCAGAGGAAATTGTGAAGTGGGTAAAAAATCATCTACCACACTAGCCCTAGGCTATTCCTTTCCATGGCCCTTATTCTCTCCTTCTCCCCTGACCTCTTTTCTATCCATTTTCCCTTCCTTCCATCCCTACATTCAAAGTACATACAACTCTCACTTTCCACCAGTCTCATTTTAAGAAAGAATCTACTGAAACTCAGGAAACATTTAAATGTTACGTTTCTCAGTTTGTCTTACAATTCAATCTTGTTTCTAATTGGGACACGAATCTTTTCACTGTTTAGAAAAAAAAAATTTCTCTAGAAGTTGGAAAGTCTTTTGGGGAGGATGGGGTTTTTCATTGAAATGCTAACCTGTGGCTAGATTGCTGTGGTTGAAGCCCCGTGTTGGCACTTTTCTTTTGCCAGAAATATTATAAAAACGGTCATGAGCTCACTGGGGACTGGAGAGAAAGTAAATAAGAAAATTTCCTTGCAAAAGTACGATGTGTTTTGTAATTTGGACTCTTTCTCTGCTGATATTCAAACAGCACTCAGAGCCACACACCATTACCTGAGTAACCATCCTTGAGTTGGCATTTTAGGATCAAACAGGATTCAGAGGAATAATTTCATTCTTTCCTGGGCCTTTGCCAGCTTTCTGAGAGATGTCTTCCTCTTTTTGATACTAAAGTAGAACTTATAGTCTCCTGGGATGATGAACTCTAATAAATCAGTAGTCACTGCTCTGGGCTTTACAGATGAAGCAAAGGGACAGTTGAAGTAATTGAATAATTTGGGCAAAACAACCAACTATTCTCAATGGACGGCAAACGTTGGAGTAACTGAAATAGAACAATGGACCAAAACTACTCAGTCCCACTCTTTCTTTTAGGGGATGCTCTAAAGAGTATCCTGTTTGCTGCCCTGGGAATGGGGCACAGAGGAACTCCATGAATGTAATAACAATAGCTGATATTTATTGGGCTGGTGTGTGTTCTAGGCACTGTATTAAGCATTTAAAGTAGATCTCATTTAGATGTTGTCATAATTAGCCTATTACCACCCCCACTCAGCAGCTGTTGGACAGGATGCCAACAGGGCTTAAACGGACTTGGGTGAGGCTCACAGCTGGTAAGTTGCCGAGCTGAATCAGCCAGTCTGACTCCAAATCCTTGCCAACTTGAAGCCTCTTGGTGGGATGATGCTCTGAGGATACTGACATGCAGAAAAATTGTGATTGGTACAAGGGAGCTTTGTTTCTTAGTGGAAGAGATGAACTGTACAAAAATCACTATCTAGCTGGATAATATAAGGCAAGAAATGCCCGTTTCTTGGCCCAGATTCCCCAAGGGTAAATGAAAGGGTGGACGGGATAATCTGTAAGCCCATCTCAGGTCTCACTTATGTTTTTTTTTGAGTAACCATCCTTGAGTTGGCATTTTAGGATCAAACAGGATTCAGAGGAATAATTTCATTCTTTCCTGGGCCTTTGCCAGCTTTCTGAGAGATGTCTTCCTCTTTTTGATACTAAAGTAGAACTTATAGTCTCCTGGGATGATGAACTCTAATAAATCAGTAGTCACTGCTCTGGGCTTTACAGATGAAGCAAAGGGACAGTTGAAGTAATTGAATAATTTGGGCAAAACAACCAACTATTCTCAATGGACGGCAAACGTTGGAGTAACTGAAATAGAACAATGGACCAAAACTACTCAGTCCCACTCTTTCTTTTAGGGGATGCTCTAAAGAGTATCCTGTTTGCTGCCCTGGGAATGGGGCACAGAGGAACTCCATGAATGTAATAACAATAGCTGATATTTATTGGGCTGGTGTGTGTTCTAGGCACTGTATTAAGCATTTAAAGTAGATCTCATTTAGATGTTGTCATAATTAGCCTATTACCACCCCCACTCAGCAGCTGTTGGACAGGATGCCAACAGGGCTTAAACGGACTTGGGTGAGGCTCACAGCTGGTAAGTTGCCGAGCTGAATCAGCCAGTCTGACTCCAAATCCTTGCCAACTTGAAGCCTCTTGGTGGGATGATGCTCTGAGGATACTGACATGCAGAAAAATTGTGATTGGTACAAGGGAGCTTTGTTTCTTAGTGGAAGAGATGAACTGTACAAAAATCACTATCTAGCTGGATAATATAAGGCAAGAAATGCCCGTTTCTTGGCCCAGATTCCCCAAGGGTAAATGAAAGGGTGGACGGGATAATCTGTAAGCCCATCTCAGGTCTCACTTATGTTTTTTTAAATTTTATTTTATTTTATTTTTTAAAATTTTTTTGTATTTATTTATTTTTGTACACGAACTCCCAAACATGAACCCCCCTCCCACCTCCCACCCCACATCATCCCTCCAGATCATCCCCATACACCAGCCCCAAGCATCCTGCTCACTTATGTTTTGTAGAGTGGTCTGTGTCTGTGATCCTCAGTGTTCATTTCTTGAGCTCTGATTGGAGCTTGGCCTAGCACTATTTGAGTCCAGCTTGTTCTGGCAAGGAGGGATGAATGAGTGGTCAGTGTAGGCTGAGTCTTCTTGTGGTAACAGATAGCCTTCAAGTCTCGGTACCCTCAACAACCCAGCATTCGCTATATCGCATGTACATCTGTGTCCACTTCAGGTGTCTGGGGACACAGTGGTCCTCCAGAGTCAAGACTGATGAAGCAATTACCATCTCTAACATTATGGGTCACTCTGTCTGTGGAAAAGAAAGCTCTGGAAGGTATTACACTAGAAATTAAATGTTGTGGCCCAGAAAATGACATAGGCTATAGTCTCTCTCAACTCATTAATTAGGACTAGTCCCTTGGGCCTGTTGAACCATGGGACTAGTGGTGGGAATAAAAGGTACAATCTTACCATCTACCCAAAGTGCAGACAACTGGGACTATTTGGAGAATATTTGGAATATTTGGAAAACGGTATTTTAATGACCACCTAAAATTCAAATGCCATAGTGTCTTTTAGAATCCTTAGTGACTCGGGAGGAGAGCAAAGTCAGGCAGACAGGGCTGCTAGTATTGCATTGTAGTCAGGAGGACAGGTTGGACAAGAGAATACTTCCTTTTCAATGAGATAATGGAGACTGGGTTGGGGGTGGACATGGGGGTAAAGAGAGGTCACTCAAAGCCAGATTTTCTCTAGGGTCACCTTGATCACATTCCTTCCTTTACTGTTTCTTGTAACCCACTAATTAAGATAACTAAAAATGTTACCATGAGCTAAAGTCAACATCAATTAAAAATCCCATATATATTTCACATGAAAACACATGGCCTTCAAACATGTGTGATTTTCATCAGACCTCCTCATCTGTTTGTCATTTAAGGTTCAGGCCATGTTCAATATTTCTATCAAATGCTGCCTGCTGTAGATGAAAGCCTGGCAAATAACTGTGCAAAAGAAACTTTCTGAAGTTATAAATAATCAAATGCCCGTGGGGGGTTGACCTCATATACAATAATACACAGAGTAATGATCAGAGCTCAGAGGGAGATGGAGCTCAACGACGGCCTTCTTGGTAAGGAGATGGGTGCAGTGTTGCTTACGATAACATGAGTGTCATTTTCCTGACCCCCTCATCCTCTGGCAGGAGTAGGACAGAATGGAAGAGAGAGGGAAAGTAGCTGAAATGGTAGGGACAGTGAAGTATCAAGGAGTGTTTAGCATTTGGCTCTTTGGTGAAAAAAGCCCAGATGTTCAGTATTTGCCAATTTTAATGGTGTAAATACCCTCACTATGTCTGAATTTCAAGGTACCAAGATGATGGAAAACAATAGAATGGGAAAAACTAGAGATGTCTTCAAGAAAATTAGAGATATCAAGGGAACATTTCATGCAAAGATGGGCACAATTAAGGTCAAAAATTGTATGGACCTAAGAGAAGCAGAAAATATTAAGAAAGAGGTGGCAAGAATACACAGAAGAACTGTACAAAAAAGATCTTCACGACTCAGATAATAATGATGGTGTAATCACTTACCTAGAGCCAGACATCCTGGAGTGTGAAGTCAAGTGGGCCTCAGGAAGCATCACTACCAAGNAAATATTAAGAAAGAGGTGGCAAGAATACACAGAAGAACTGTACAAAAAAGATCTTCACGACTCAGATAATAATGATGGTGTAATCACTTACCTAGAGCCAGACATCCTGGAGTGTGAAGTCAAGTGGGCCTCAGGAAGCATCACTACCAAGTAAGCTAGTGGAGGTGATGGAATTCCACTTGAGCTGTTTCAAATCCTAAAAGATGATGGTATGAAAGTGCTGCACTCAATATGCCAGCAATTTTTGAAAACTCAGCAGTGGCCACAGGACTGGAAAAACTCAGTTTTCATTCCAATCCCAAAGAAAGGCAATGTCAAAGAATGCTCAAACTACCGCACAATTGTACTCATACTCATCATGAGTCAAGTATTGTTGAAGCCTTGCTAGTAAAGTAATGCTCAAAATTTTCCAAGCCAGGCTTCAACAATACGTGACTCCTGAACTTCTAGATGTTCAAGCTGGTTTTAGAAAAGTCAGAGGAACCAGAGATCAAATTGCCAGTATCCGCTGGATCATTGAAAAAGCAAGAGAGTTCCAGAAAAACATCTATTTCTGCTTTATTGATTATGCCAAAGTCTTTGACTGTGTGGATCACAATAAACTGTGGAAATTTCTGAAAGTCATGGGAATACCAGACTACCTGACCTGCCTCTTGAGAAATCTGTATGCAAGTCAGGAAGCAACAGTTAAAACTGGACATGGAACAACAAACTGATTCCAAATAGGAAAAGAAGTATGTCAAGGCTGTTTATTGTCACCCTGCTTAATTAACTTATATGCAGAAGTTATTAACTTATCATGAGAAATGCTGGGCTGGATGAAGCACAAGCTGGAATCAAGATTGCCAGGAGAAGTATCAATAACCTCAGATATGCAGATGATGTCAGCCTTATGGCAGAAAGTGAAGAAGAACTAAGAGCCTCTTGATGAAAGTGAAAGAGGAGAGTGAAAAAGTTGGCTTAAAGCTCCCCATTCAGAAAACTAAGATCATGGCATCTGGTCCCATCACTTCATGGCAAATAGATGGGGAAACAGTGGAAACAGTGGCTGACTTTATTTTGGGGGCTCCAAAATCACTGCAGATGGTGACTGCAGCCATGAAATTAAAAGACACTTACTCCTTGGAAGGAAAGTTATGACCACCTAGAAAGCATATTAAAAAGCAGAGACATTATTTTGCCAATAAATGTTGTCTAGTCAAGGCTATGCTTTTTCTAGTAGTCATGTATGGATGTGAGAGTTGGACTATAAAGAAAGCTGAGCACCAAAGAATTGATGCTTTTGAACCGTGGTGCTGGAGAAGACACTTGAGAGTCCCTCAGACTGCAAGGATATCCAACCAGCCCATTCTGAAGGAGATCAGCCCTGGGTGTTCATTGGAAGGACTAATGTTGAAGCTGAAACTCCAGTACTTTGGCTACCAGATGCGAAGAGCTGACTCATTTGAAAAGACCCTGATGCTGGGCAAGACTGAAGGCCAGAGGAGAAGGGGACAACAGAGGATGAGATGGTTGGATGGCATCACCGAATCAATGGACATAGGTTTGGGTGGACTCCAGGAGTTGGTGATGGACAGGGAGGCCTGGCGTGCTGCAGTCCATGGGGTCGCAAAGAGTTGGACATTACTGAGCCACTGAACTGAACTGAACTGAAGATGATGTCATTGAACATAGATTTGGGAAGAAATATGTAACTGGCTCTTGTAAGTCAGTACCTCCATATCACTGGATAAAGAAATTAGGATGCTTTCCTGTTTGCTGTCTTTTACTCACCTCTAGTCCCAAAACATGATGTTAGGAGCTTAAAGGCAGGAGGTATAGAAGAAGACAGTGGCAAGAGGGAAGCAGATCTAGTGCTGAGAAATGCTGCTGCTGCTGCTGCTGCTGAGTCGCTTCAGTCGTGTCCGACTCTGTGTGACCCCATAGACGGCAGCCCACCAGGCTCCCCCATCCCTGGGATTCTCCAGGCAAGAATACTGAAATGGGTTGCCATTTCCTTCTCCAATGCATGAAAGAGAAAAGTGAAAGTGAAGTCGCTCATGATGACTCCCATATTGTATAGTTTCCTAGGTCTGCAGCAAACTGGGTGGCTTAGACCAACAGAAATGTATTCTCTCACAGTTTTGGAGTGTTCCGATGTCTGACAAAAACGTGTTGACAGGGTTGTGTAGAGGAGGAAAACCTTTCCCTTTTGTCTAGGTTCTTGGGCTGGCCTAATAATTAAATCGGCATAAGGCAGATTTGGGGATCGCAAAGAGTTGGACATGACTGAGAGACCAAACTGAACTGAACTGAAGACGGATTAACAGGAGGAAAAAAAATTGATTTTGTGGGTATGGGAATCCCCAATATATGGGAGCTTCAGAGCTTCAGTTTATATGCCAATCTGAGCTAAGGAGAAGGGGGTAGGGGTCTGAGACTTCAAAGGGGAGGAAGAGAATTCATCAGATGGGAAGAGCAGTATATGGTAAACAACGTGTGCCATGCCATACAGATAAGTCTTTCTGGTGTAAAAATTTATCTCTGATAATAACTCTCTTCCTTGTACAGGCCCCCTATCTAAATTCTTTCAGGCAGTTAAAGGGGAGGTAAAAAGCCCTTCCTCAGTCTGTTGGGCCATAATCGTCTTGAGCTCAAAATAATTCACATACCCAAGTAGCACATTCTGGGCAGCCTGCCCTGAACCCCATCAGTTGGTTCTTTCTGGGGTCTCTTATGAGAGGAACCACCCCACATTTCTCCTAGCTTCTAATGATTGCTAGCGATCCTTGTCATTTCTTGTTTGTAGACATATTCCAGTCTCTGTCTCCAGCTTCACGTGGCCTTCCCTCTGCGGCCCTCTGTGTCTTCTCCTCTCCTCATAAGGACACCAGTCACTGCATTTAAGGTGGACCCACCCTAGATTCAAGGTGATTTCATCTTGAGATCCATAACTAATTACTTCTGCAAAGACTCTATTTCCAAATAAGGTCACATTCTGAGACTCCGGGTGGACAAGAATTTCTGGGAGATAGGATTCAACTCACTGCACACAAATACACATAGCACAGAAGGGAGGGCCAGGCAGGACCAGAGCTGGCCACCTGGCCCTAACACTTCCCCCTGGCTTCCCAGAGCATCCTTCAGGCTGTGATCTGCTTCCTGATTTATAATGGCAGGTCAGGAGGGGAAGTGGTCTGTGATGGCTGGATTGCCTTTCCACTTAGTCATGCTCCTAGCCTCCAAACCCAGCTGGGCGAGGGGTGGAGCGACCTTGGCCTAGGATGCTTTTATGTTTGTATTTGTGCAGTTGTCTCCTTATATCATCTTCTATTTTCTTTGAAGATAAATTTTGGCAAAAATAGCACAAATCTTCAGAGAGTTCTGTTCTTTGATTAGTATCATACACCCTACCTGGTAGAATAGGCCATTAACAGACGCTGAATGAATGAATAAGCAGGGTTAAGGGCTACTTAAAATGGGCCTTCTCAAGAAAAAAAAAACAAAACAAAACAGATGAACTCTCAATTTCAAAAAATATCTTTTCAATCTAAAAGACATATTCTGGCCCATTAGGTTAGTGGAAGACAGTGACAGAGGATCAAGTGTCAAAGGCCCTGGGGACATTAAGTAGGGCTTTCCTTGGCCCTGAAATAGGAGCCAAGCATGGCCCCTCTCCACAGCCCTGATGAGAAAGCCAGCCTGGCTGGGCCTCAGAGGACAGGAGGAGGTCACTGAGACTCCCTTTGTGGCAACTTTAAACCACATCTTGTGGGTCCCTTTAGTTTCATCAGTGACACTCCTCTCTCAGCCTGGAATGCAGAAGAAGGGAGTGAAGGGAATCAGGTTTCCAGGAAAGAATCTGCCTTCTGAGTTTCTATGTTTCTGCTGAGAGCTCACACCTAGGAAACTCCATGGTTTGAAGCATCTGATACACCAAGGAGATTTTCACATCTCAGGCCCCTTCCCCATCTCCACCCACCGTGCATGAGATGGATTGAATTTATGTGCCATGGTTTAAGAGTTCATAACAAACACCATTCACTCAGACACCTTGCCCTCTGTTCCAGCCCCTTCTACTCCCCCAAGGTTGCTCTTTCTCCTGGGCCTAAGGTATGCAGTCATTTGGCTGGTCGAGCCCTATGATCACATGAAACAATGACCACATAAAACACACCTCAATTTAGAGATAAGCACTGATGCATGCCCTGAAGCTGAGATTAAAATCTGTCCCATAAATCTCTTTATAATGCTGTATATTCCACACCATAATGATGAGAAGTGAGCTAGTAAAAAAACAGTTGAGGAAAAAACTCCTCACAAAATACCCGATGATTAAGTGGCTTGATCTCATTTTGCTAGAAACTATAGGAGAAGTTAAGATTTGTTAGTGATGTCAGTTCCTCCATTCACTATGGCATTGCATGAAAGGTTTGATTTTATTCATCATACATTTTTTTTAAAAAAGTCTACTGTGTCCTGGGGATGTATATAGGTTTAACTGGGAGTTTAAAGACATAATCAATAAAATAATGGAATCTGAACACATGTCAATTTGAGATCCAGCTATGAAAAATCCTATCCATATGTGTATGCATTTTGGGATTTAATGATAACGTTGCTTGGAGGCATCTGATACACTTTTTCACATATTGGGAAATATTATAAGCTCCCAAGGTTCAAAATAAATAATAATGGAATAAACCAACCATTTCCATGATTTTTTATGTCTCTGTCAATGATGGTAGGCTGCAGTCCATGGGGTCGTTAAGAGTTGGACACAACTGAATGACTTCATTTTCGCTTTTCATTTTCATGCATTGGAGAAGGAAATAGCAACCCACTCCAGTGTTCTTGCCTGGAGAATCCCAGNGGTAGGCTGCAGTCCATGGGGTCGTTAAGAGTTGGACACAACTGAATGACTTCATTTTCGCTTTTCATTTTCATGCATTGGAGAAGGAAATAGCAACCCACTCCAGTGTTCTTGCCTGGAGAATCCCAGGGACGGGGAAGCCTGGTAGGCTGCATCTATGTGGTCGCACAGAGTCAGACACAACTGAAGTGACTTAGCAGCATGATGATGGATTTTCTGGAAAAGGATTTAAGGTTTCATACCTGTGGCTCAAATGGTAGAGTCTGCCTGCAATGTGGGAGAGCTAGGTTTGATCCCTGGATTGGGAAGATCCATTGGAGAAGGAAATGGCAACTCATTCCAGTATTCTTGCCTGGAAAATCCTATGGATGGAGGAGCCTGGTGGGGCTACAGTGCATGGGGTCGCAAGGAGTCAGACATGGCTGAGCAACTAGCATGCACCTGCTGGTCTGTTGGTAAACAAAGACAGTCTGATGGTCTGAATCTTGGTGTTGCCCTTTTCTCTCATCCAAGGCAACAAGGAGTGTGTGATGTGCCTATGTCTGTTACATGTGCACAACTGGGTGCTTTTGCGTGGGTATGAAGGGGGTTGACTAGGAGCCACAGAATTTACAGAGGAAAACTAAATGTCATGAAAGTCCATTCTGAGATGGTGAGTCAACTCATTTTATCCTCAGTAATTCCTTGTTCTAAGTGAACTTGTAGTTGGAGAGTTGTTGCATTGGTAAGATCAGATCACTGAGGTGCACCTATGAGTCACGTGAAACTGAAGGGGTCCACAGGATGAGGTTAAAGGCAGGTGCTCTCCTGCCATGATGGCTGGGCCGTGAGGTTGTAGCCATGGACTAAGGAGAAGGCAGGTTGGAGTAAAAGGGAAAACTCGCCCTCTGCATTGAGCTAAGTTGGGAAGGGAATGCAGCTGAGTAGTGGGTTAATAAACTGCATAGCCTAGAAAAGCTAGGGGGGAAGCAGACTTAAGGGTCTGGTTCTCTCACCTCCTTGGTCCCCATCCTCTGTGCTCAGAGAAGCGTGATGGAGAAGGAGAATGCTGGTGGGCTGGTGGTGTGTGGGTGTACGTGTGTGTGTGTGTGTGTGTGTGTGTACGAAAGGGGAGAGGGAGAGAGGGAGAAAGAAAGAGGTCCCAGGCTCTAGGAGACCTCCAGCATGACTTGGGAGGTCTAGCGAGGAGGAAGTTAGACAATGGAAGAAGGATAGATTGAAAGACCAGAGGCCATGGTCTGGGTTACCATAGGGTGACTGGGGCTTGCAAGGAGCCCAGAAGGATCCACCTACCTGGTGAGGGCATGGAGGAGGGCTGAGAGGCTTGTGGGCAGGGACTACACACTCGAGTGGTGAGGGACAACATGTTTGCCTCAAGTAACAGTGCTCCCCCCACCCAGCCCCCAAGAAAGAAGCACATCGTTTTCATCACCACGTCCACTGTCACTACTCTACAGTTCAAATCTGCTCTGGGTGTTATGCAGCCGGGACCAGGGATAATCCAGAAAACCTTCTCCCCTGCTGGCAAGAGGGTGAAAGCATCCCTTTGTATATCAAGATGACCTCTAGGGAAGACAGGGGGAGATGAAAAGCCAGAGGCCAAAATTTGTCTAGACACAATGACACCCAAAAGGGAACATCTGAATGGACCTGACTTAGGGTATTTGATTTTGAGAATCTTGAGTGCCTAGGGGACATTTTCTAAGGGATAGAACTGAAACACAGCTGACTTGTGGACAACGCAGAGGTTAGGAACTGTGACCCGCCCCATCACGCAGTCAAAAATTCAAGTCTAACTTTTGACTCTCTCCAAACTTAACTTCTTGGCCTTTTGGCTAAGACCAAGTGTAGTATGAGGGCTTCACAGGTGGCTAGTGGTAAAGAATATATCTGCCAATGCAAGAGACATAAGGGATGTGTGTTCCATCCCTGGGTGGGGAAGATCTCCTGGAGGGGGAAAGGGCAGCTGACTCCAGTTACTCCTGCCGGGGAAATCCCATGGACAGAGGAGCCTCGTGGCTACAGTTCATGAGGTTGCAGAGTTAGACACAACTGGGCAACTGAGCACACAGCACACAAACTTGACTGCTAATAGCCTACTTTTGACCAGAAGCCTTACTGTAACATACGTAGTTGATTAACATATATGTCGTGGTGTTATATGTATATCTACATATATTCATGCATTCATGCCTTTTCTTTTTTTGATATTTTTAAGCTATGCAGTTTATCAGCAAGTTTTTTTTTCAAATTGTAGCAAATTTCCAGAAAAAAATTCCAATGTATTTAGTGAAAAAAAATCACAGTTCTAACTTGTGTAGTTCAAGGATCAGCTGTACTATTATTTCTCAAGTTGAAATTTCCCCTCTGCTTAGCTAGGAGCAGTCGTTTTTTTGGGGAAAAAAAAGTTCATTTCTCTGAACAAACAACTGTGATACAACAGAGCAACCTGATACATATGGATAAAAATAAAGCTGTAAACTTTCAAATAAATAAATTTAACTTTAATCTTAAATAAACAAATGTAAAATAGTCATGAAGTCTTTTGAAATTTTCAGTTGTCTTTTGCGACTTTTCTGAAAATAGCCTGGGAGTAAGAGTCCTTGTCGTATCATCCAGCTGACATTCAGCAAGAAGAGAATAGGGAGCCCCAGGCAGAGCATCCCAGCAGAACCCAGGGGGTCAAGCAGATTTGGGACTGTCAACATCACTTGAGGACACTGGTCCAAAGATTAAAGAAGAAAAGATGCTGAGAGGTTTAGTCTTCAGGGAACATTTCCCAGTGGAAGCCTCAAAGCCTGTGGAGCACAAAGCTTCTGCAGACAGTGACAGGCCTCTCTCTGGGGACATTTTCTAAGTAAGGGAGATTGGTAGTTGTGTGACCAAGACGATTTTGGTGCAGATTGTTCTGGACACAGGGGAATGGTCTAGGTGACCTTCCAGGAGTTTTGTACCTAATCTGTGATTCTGTAAGTAATGAGTTGACAGAAAATGTGCATTCTGTATTTGGTTGGCCATCTGCTGTTTCTCCAACGCTGGCTGATAAAGGCATGGCTATGTAGGGAGAAGGTGAGCTGTAATTAATTATCTATGGCATTGATGAATTTCTTGTAAGATATTCCCCTGCTAATCCAGCAATATAGCTGCATCCCTCCCCCCACCTTCCCAGTGTTAACGGTCTATTTATGGACCCAGCTCCATAATTAAATGTTTCATTTGCAAGAAAATGGTTCCGAGGAAAATCCAGGCTCTCTTTATGTGCCTGCAATCGGCTACTGCAGACGTTACATAAGAGATTAGTCCACATTGGCCTGCTGCTCTTAGCTTTTTAGATAATCTAATGTATTATGTTTCTGGTGTATGTAAATTACTAAATGTAATATTCTTCAATATGTCTGTTGAATGAAGCCAAATGTATTGTGGGCATAATTTTAATTATTTATATGCTATAAAAATGGAAGAAATTGGAATTACAGAAATAGGGCTCTAAAAGAACCCCTCTGGTTTTCTTTTGGGCAACAGTTTAATCAGATTAAAACCATAATTGTTTTCCAGTTCTTGCCTCACACTTGTTTTGGCTATCTCTTTTGTCAGTATGTGGCTATGCCCCATGAAGGCATTTAATGTCAGTCTGAAGTGTTTGCCTTATTGGAAAATAGCACATTCTAGTTGGCTGGGTTCAAGGCAGGGACACCATTGGGAAAGCGCAAAGTTTCCTTCTGAGGCTTGGTTTTTGTTCTTGAAATTGTTCCTGGGCAACTCCTCACCTGATTTCTTCTGAGTCAAGGAGGAAGCAACTGTGTAGGTAAAACTGGAAAGCAGAATAGGGAAAGATGAAGAAATGAAAGCGTTAGTCACTCAGTCTTCCATGGAACACTGGAGTGAGTTGCCATTCACTTCTCTGGGAGATCTTCCTGACCCAGGGACTGAACCTGGGTCTCCCGCATTGCAGGCAGATTCCTTACAGTCTGAGCCATCAGGGAAACCCTGATCAAAAGAAAGGTGAGAGGAACATGCATATTTCTGGAAGGAGCAGCCAGCTACTTTTGTTAACTAGCTAGAGATGTAGAGGCCAATTTTAGTTCAAGATGGCTGATAAGGATTGACTGGATTTGGGTACCTCTTCAAGCCTCTTAGACTATAATCTGAAATAAGTTTGTCCAGTGAGTGCTATTACATGGCGACATCATGGTAAGACGCAGTCTGGAATCCAAGCACCCTTGGAATCTGGTCTCACGTTTTAGGTGAAGCTGTTTGATTCCAGAGCCCTCACTCAGTTATCTTGCCACTCAAGAAGGAGTTTATCATTGTTGTTATTATTATTACAGATGGAAAAGCTGAGTCCCAGAGAGACAAATAACTTGCCTGATGTAGCACAGCCCAGGGCAGAACTGAGATTAAAAGCTGCTGGTATCCTGTGTTCCTTGCTTGTTTGTGTGGCTGGGTCCTGGAAATTTAGATGAATAAAATGGCCTCAGCCTGTCCAGGCAGACGGCACCAAGAGTCATGCCTCTGCACAGTAGATGTGGATGGATGAGGGCAGGGTTCGTGACCTCTGACATCCCCCTGGAGGAGCTGAGGTCTCTGCAGTGAGTCTGAATTATGAGGTTGGAGAGCAGACTTGTTGGAGCCCATAACCCATCCACACCCAGCTTTGATTTACATGGGAACATTTCCTCACTGTTGGCACTGTGAAAGGGAAATAGCAAATTTGGGGTGTTTGCTTATTTCCGTCAGTAATTTTGACTGGGAAGGGTGAGGGCTGATGAATTATACAGCAGCTCATTAAAACATAATATCCCTTTGAAGCCTGGAGCAGCAAGTAGAGAGCTGTTTTGCAACGTTGGTGGGAGACTGAGGAAGTCTCCGGCTCATCCCTTTGATGCAGCTGGATAGGCTGTTGACTCTTGAGTTGTACCTTTCGGCACAGTTGAGGAAAACTTGGAGTTGGGCTTGGGGTATACAGAGAACTCTGGGAATACAAGGGTCCTAAAGAATTCCACAGAAGGAACCCCCAGGCTGAGACTGGGCTTAGCCTAGATCCTGTCCCCAGGCTCCCGACTGGCCTTCATTCCCCGGCCTGGACAGCTGCTACCTTCCACCATGAGCCAAACTACCCCAGGGAAGTTGGGGGCCACAGTTGGCCGAGAACTGTTGTGGCTGCCAGTGCCTCCATCTCAGGAAGACACCGCATGCCAAGGAAAACACTTGGTAAACTTAGACTGGGCAGCTCTCAGTAACTCATTTAGGATTTAATGCCTCTTTTTAAACAGAACACAGAAGGCTTGGAAAGCAAGCTCAGTGACTCCTGAGAGGATAACCTAGTTCCATGTCTTATTCATCTTTGCTTTTGGCACCTAGAAGGTGCTCCATAAATGCCTGTTCAATTTCAATCATCTTTTGTGGTTTTGAAAAAAAGTTTGGAAACACCCCAACCAAACTCTGTTGGCTTGCTTAGATGTTGGCCAAGGCCAAGTGTTGAAATCTTGGGTTGCTTAAGACTGATTATTCCCAATTAAACAAATAGTCAGTGAACATTTATTGGTGAGGCATCGAGTGGGATGCTGTGGTAGGAGAAAGATGCAAGGGAGTTGGTAGAATGCAGAACGGGAGCTGCCACAACACGAATGGAGATGAGCCACAGGGAGAACACACAAGACAAAATCAATCAGATGGAAAGACCAGGAGCATCATCACACAGGGGGACTGTGGGAAGAGCCTTAGAGGATAAGATTTTGAATGACGTTGTGTCAAGTGGGGATTTTTGGTTAGTGTCATTGACAAGAGCAAAGGCTTCTAGGTACACAACTGCACTGGCAAGCATGTAGTGAGACTGAGCTTCTGATCTGAAATGTCAAAGATAAAACTTTTTAAAAAATTTAAAGAAAATTATCATACAAATATATGGTGAGCCCATGTCAAAGACTAATTAATTAGGGGACCAGTGGAGCAGGAAATTGGTTCAAAGAAGAATTGGAGAGATCAAAGCATGTATAATCAATAAAAGAAGGAAAGCTGAAAGGAGACTGTACAGTTAGATATGAATCTGGTTAATATTTTGCAGAGCAATAAAGCCATAACCGGTGGAACTATTTTTTCTATCAGACGGTATTCATGCAATTATACTGGATCAAAAAAAAATCATTTGTAACTTGCCAATTTTATACACATTCACCCAATTGTATAGAACATAGGATATTCTGTTGAATATAGGATACTAGAAGAGAAACTTTTGCTTTATATTTTTCTCTACAGTTTTAACTTTTGCTTTTTTCCTATAGAATCTGGGCCAGAATCAATGTTAAAATGTAAGATGAAAAAACTTTACATTTTTCTAGAACATTGGATGACCCCAAAGCAGATCTTTATCACTATGCTCCAAAATGGCTTTGAAAAGTCAATAATCTTTTCCCCTAATTTCCAAGGTTCAGATTATTTAGCTAAAAGAAAAATGTTCTGGATGGATTTGGAGGACCTAGTGAACCTGAATTTGATTCTTTGTAAGTTTTAGCAGAATTGACATGATCTGTACTAGCATATGGAAAGATTATGGGGAAAACTGAGTGGAGAGGAGAAATAATAGGGAAAGAAAGCCTTGTTCAAAGGTTATGGTAATAGACCAGGTAGAGATGATGACATGGTACTGGATTTAGAAAGGTGGGGACTGATATGGAGANTACTAGCATATGGAAAGATTATGGGGAAAACTGAGTGGAGAGGAGAAATAATAGGGAAAGAAAGCCTTGTTCAAAGGTTATGGTAATAGACCAGGTAGAGATGATGACATGGTACTGGATTTAGAAAGGTGGGGACTGATATGGAGACCATATGAAGATGAACTCAAGGGAGCTGTGGGAGGGAATTCAGTTTCACAAATGTTTATTATGCATCTGCTGTACGTCACCACGATCAACACCAGCAGCTCAAAGAAGAGTAAGATGTTACGATTGTCCCCCAGAAGCTTAAGACATGAAAGATTATTCTCAATTCCACGTGGAAAGGCCAATATATGCTTTATGTACACAATGCATATATGTACAGGATGAATGGGGTCAAGATCAGATGAGGGAGGCTATCCAGAGAGGGTCTTTAAGGCCTAATGGGCATTGCCTGGCAAAGGAAGTTGGACTGTGCTCAAACACTGGCTGCACAATGAAATCACTGTGGTAGCTTAAAAACTCCTGAGCCTGTTGCCCACCCTCAGAGATTCTGATTTAATAGAATTTCTGAGTGTAACCTGCTTGCAAGGGGCTTTTATATCTTTCCCGGTGTTTCTGACTTGCAAAGGGGATAAGGCTCAAAATGGAAGAAACCACAAGAGCTCAGGAAAGGAGGTATTATGGAGCCTGGAATGTCATGCAGAAAGAAACATAGTAGTACTTGGCGATGATGGTTGTGATGTGGGAAAAATTGGGAGGAGAGACTGGGCTGGCTACTGGCCACCATGGAGAGCCTCGTCTCGTCAGTGTAGAACCACGGAGCACACCATTCATGTTCTACTCTGGGAGATTTGGGGCCTTGGATGCCATTAAAGCCCTCATATAAGGACAGAGAATTTAGAAAAATAGTCTTGTCCCAGCTCCACCCTGAATTTGTTGTGGGACCTCAATTTTCTTATATTGAAAGTGAAGGGTTGAACTTGATGGTCCCCCTAAGTTTCTTTCAGTTGAAGAATTGCAAAATCCTACTTTTTTGTCATCAATTTGATTTTACTGATGTTGGGTTGCCTTGTACTTGAGATGTCTTTGGTCAGAACCTTAGGGACTATCTATTTAATTAGAATGACACTGTTTCTTTTCTTTTATTCCAGAGAGTACTACGAATTTGTAGTAAAAAAGCAAAAATAAACACTGTAGAGAAGAATATAAAGCAAAAGTTTATCTTCTAGTGTCCTGTATTCCATTTTCCACAGCCTGTTGGGTATCTTGTGTACATGGTATGTTTTTGTGTATAAGCATATTTGTATGCTTCCCTGGTGGCTCAGATGGAAAAGAATCAGCCTGCATTGTGGGAGACCTGGGTTTGGTCTCTGGGTTGGAAAGATCCTCTGGAGGAGGGCATGGCAACCCACTCCATTATTCTTGCCTGGAAAATCCCATGCACAGAGCCTGGTGGGCTATAGTCCATGGGGTCGCAAAGAGTCAGTCAACATGACTGAGCGACTAAACACACACACATATATGCATGCACACTTAATATTGTACACAAATAGGGCCATCTTATGTAAATTGCTCTGTAACTTGTGGTTTTCACATTACAATATATTTTGGGCATCTTTCCACATCTGTGTATTTTTATCAGTTTAAAAAAATTGAAATATAATGATTTACAATGTGTTAATTTCTGCTGTACAGCAAAGTGACTCAGTAATACACACACATACACACACATGCATATATTCTTTTCTATTATAGTTTATTCCAGGACCTTGTTGTCCATCCATCATATATGTAGTAGTTTACATCCACTAACATGTGATCGGAGAAGGCGATGGCAACCCACTCCAGTACTCTTGCCTGGAAAATCCCATGGACGGAGGAGCCTGGTAGGCTGCAGTCCATGGGGTCACTGACAGTCGGACACGACTGAGTGACTTCACTTTCACTTTTTACTTTCATGCATTGGAGAAGGAAATGGCAACCCACTCGTGTTCTTGCCTGGAGAATCCCAGGGATGGGGGAGCCTGGTGGGCTGCCGTCTATGGGGTCGCACAGAGTCAGACATGACTGACGCGACTTAGTAGCAGCAGCAGCAACTTGGTGACTGACAGGGAGGCCTGGTGTGCTGTGGTTCATGGGGTCGCAAAGAGTCGGACATGACTGAGCAACTAAACTGAACACCAAACTCCCAGTTCATCCCTCCCCCACTGCTCTTCTTGGCAACCACAAGTCTGTTCTCTCTGTCCCGTGAGTCTGTTTCTGTTTTGTAGATAGATTCGTTTGTGTCATAGTTTAGATTCCACATATAAGTGATATCATATGTTATTTGTCTTTCTATTTCTGGAATTCACTTGCTATGCTCACACTGAGTGATTATCATTCTATGTCTGTGTATTTAGAATGACCCCATTCTGGGAATTTCCCAGTGGTCCAGTGGTCCAGTGGTTAGGACTCCATGTTCCTACGGCACAGGGCACAGGTTCATATACCGCACAGTGGTTTCGACTCTGCGATCCCACTGTACAGGTCACAGGTTCAAATGTCGCATGCCTTGATTCCCCCCACCCAACAAAAGTGAAGGGATGACCCTCTTCGTATTGCCAGTTGTATGATATGACCTCATAATTTCCTTAACCTATGATACCCATTTTAGGTTGTGTTAGTAATTCATTGTGTTACAATATGTTTCAGTGAACTTTCTTGTATATACATATATATAATTGCAGAAGTTCTATTTTTCCATAGGACCCATCCTTATACATGGAATTACTAATTCTGTGGTTAATATTGAAAATTTTGATAGGCATTAACAAATTGTCTCCTAAAACTGTTATGCTTCACTACAAATTCCTTGTCACTTTATAAATGCTGAGTATTTTTCAAGTTTTAAATTATTTTTGGAGATAGAAAATGGCATCTAATTGTTTTAATCTGTATTTGTTTCATAAGAAAAGAGTTAGTTATGTTTTCATATTTTATTGGTTACCTGTGACCTTTCATTCCAATCCCAAAGAAAGGCAATGCCAAAAAATGCTCAAACTACCACACAATTGCACTCATCTCAATGCTAGTAAAGTGATACTTAAAATTCTCCAAGCCAGGCTTCAGCAATACGTGAACCATGAACTTCCTGATGTTCAAGCTGGTTTTAGAAAAGGCAGAGGAACCAGAGATCAAATTGTCAACATCCGATGGATCATGGAAAAAGCAAGAGAGTTCCATTTCTGCTTTATTGACTATGCCAAAGCCTTTGACTGTGTGCATCACAGTAAACTATGGAAAATTCTGAAAGAGATGAGACTACCAGACCACCTGACCTGTCTCTTGAGAAACCTATATGCAGGTCAGGAAGCAACAGTTAGAACTGGACATGGAACAACAGACTGGTTCAAAATAGGAAAAAGAGTATGTCAAGGCTGTATATCGTCACCCTGCTTATTTAACTTATATGCAGAGTACATCATGAGAAACGCTGGACTGGAAGAAACACAAGCTGGAATCAAGATTGCCGGGAGAAATATCAATAACCTCAGATATGCAGATGACACCACCCTTATGGCAGAAAGTGAAGAGGAGCTAAAAAGCCTCTTGATGAAAGTGAAGGAGGAGAGTGAAAAAGTTGGCTTAAAGCTCAACATTCAGAAAATGAAGATCATGGCATCTGGTCCCATCATTTCATGGNGGAGTCTTCTCCAACACCACAGTTCAAAAGCATCAATTCTTCAGCACTCAGCCTTCTTCACAGTCCAACTCTCACATCCGTACATGACCACGGGAAAAACCATAGCCTTGACTAGATGGACCCTTGTTGACAAAGTAATATCTCTGCTTTTGAATATGCTGTCTAGGTTGGTCATAACTTTCCTTCCAAGGAGTAAGCATCTTTTAATTTCATGGCTGCAGTCACCATCTGCAATGATTTTGGAGCCCAGAAAAATAAAGTCTGACACTGTTTCTACTGTTTCCCCATCTATCTGCCATAAAGTGATGGGACCGGATGCCATGATCTTAGTTTTCTGTATGTCCTTTAGTGCTTCATAATTATCAAGACTTATGCCAAGCATTTTCTATGTATTATCTTATTTAATTTTCTCAACCCATATCCCCATTTTTCAGATGAAATTACTGAGGCTCAGATTGGTAAAGTAACTTCCTTTAGGTCCTACAGCTAATGAGGAGAGGAGCAGGGATTTGGTCACTCCTCTGAGTTCCTACAGAGACTGCATTACATGTCGTTACTTAGAAACTGGAGTAAAAATTAGGAGAGAAGGAATTTAGGAAAATTGTCTGTTTTCCAAATGGCTCTTTCTTCCTGAAGTACTTATTGTATTTGGTCCTAGCTTTCAAAAGCTTGTAAAGACAAGGCAGAGAAAACACCCAGAAACATTCCCTGTGCCCCAGAGTCTCTGAGCTACTTGGGGTGGAGTGGCTTTCATCCCTGTGGTTTCATAATGCACTTTCCTCTCCCAGGCCACATTCAGACACTGATCCAAACAAATGGCAATTCTGTTATCCTTCTGCTAATGGGTAAAATTGTCAACTTACTCTATCTTGACAGTTGCTGTTTTGCAAGAAACTTCTAAAAATTTAATCATTGGGAATGTTTAGTCACCGAATGGACTTTCAAAGGGAGTTTAAAAACAGACAAAAAAGCCTGCCTTACCTGCTCAGTAAGGTGGGGGGCCCAGGGCTGTCTCTTATACACATCTAGATGTGTATAAGAGACAGACCTATATGCAGGTCAGGAAGCAACAGTTAGAACTGGACATGGAACAACAGACTGGTTCAAAATAGGAAAAAGAGTATGTCAAGGCTGTATATCGTCACCCTGCTTATTTAACTTATATGCAGAGTACATCATGAGAAACGCTGGACTGGAAGAAACACAAGCTGGAATCAAGATTGCCGGGAGAAATATCAATAACCTCAGATATGCAGATGACACCATCCTTATGGCAGAAATTGAAGAGGAACTAAAAAGCCTCTTGATGACAGTGAAAGAAGAGAGTGAAAAAGTTGGCTTAAAGCTCCACATTCAGAAAACTAAGATCATGGCATCTGGTCCCATCACTTCATGGCAAATAGATGGGGAAACAGTGGAAACAGTGGCTGACTTTATTTTGGGGGGCTCCAAAATCACTGCAGATGGTGAGTGCAGCCATGAAATTAAAAGACCCTTACTCCTTGGAAGGAAAGTTATGACCAACCTAGAAAGCATATTAAAAAGCAGAGACATTAATTTGTCCACAAAGTTCTGTCTTGTCAAGGCTATGCTTTTTCCAGTAGTCATGTATGGATGTGAGAGTTGGACTATAAAGAAAGCTGAGTGCTGAAGAATTGATGCTTTTGAACTGTGGTGTTGGAGAAGACTCTTGAGAGTCCCTTGGACTTCAAGGAGATCCAACCAGTCCATCGTAAAGGAGATCAGTCCTGGGTGTTCATTGGAAGGACTAATGCTGAAGCTGAAACTCCAATACTTTGGCCACCTGATGTGAAGAACTGACTCATTTGAAAAGACTCTGATGCTGGGAAAGATTGAGGGTAGGAGGAGAAGGGGATGACAGAGGATGCGATGGTTGGATGGGATCACTGACTGAATGGACATGGGTTTGGGTGGACTCCGGGAGTTGGTGATGGACAGGGAGGCCTGGTGTGCTGCGGTTCATGGGGTCACAAAGAGTCGGACACAACGGAGTGACTGAACTGAAACTAAAACTGTGAACTTTCTGTTCAAACTTCTATTAATTTTTATTTTTTTTCTTAAAACTTCTTATAATTTGGAATGCCCTCTTTATCATACATTAAATTGCCACATATGTTCAGATTTATTTCTGGAGTCTTTACTCCGTTCCAATCATCTGTCTGCCTATTGAAGCATTGACTTTATTCTGCTTTAATAACTAGCTTTTGAATACATTTTAATATCTGGTAAGACTAAGTCATCCTCAGATACCCTTTCTATTTTGAATTTTCACACATTTCTTTTTTCAGATGAACTTAATATTATGTTATCAAATTTTAGAAAAATCCCCACTGGAGTTTTTTTTGTAAATGGAATTTAATTGAGTTAGTAGGTAAGTAAGAACTCTCATCATTCTAATTACAAGTCTTCTTTAGAAGGTTTATTTTACATATTTAGGTGTTTTGGGTTATTCAATAGTATTCTCAAGTTTTATTTATACAGAAGATTGTATTTTGCATGTTATTTGCATTAGGGAAGCCATTTATCTCTATGTGTTCTGGAAGAACAATGATGAGGGCCATGCCTCCCAAATGGCACCAGTGATAAAGAAGCTGCCTGCCAGTGCAGGAGAAGAAAGAGATATGGGTTTGATTCCTGGGTCAAGAGGATTCCCTGGAAGAGGGTATAGAAACCCACTCCAGTATTTTTGCCTGGAGAGTCCCACAGACAGAGGAACCAGGTGGGCTATAGTTTGTAGGCTATAGTCTGCAAAGAGTCAGGCACAGCTGAAGTGACTTAGCATGCACGCATGTGATGAAGAAAAGGAGAGATGTGGAGGAAAGAATAAGGAGGCTGAAGTGGAAATTAGGGGAGGATGAATTTCAAAGAACAGGATTTTGACACTATCAAACGTTATTAAGATCAGGTTAGAGGGAATAGGGCTGCTGCTAGGATCTGGCTGAAAAAGGGATGTGATAAAGATAAGCGTTGGAGAAGGTGATGGCACCCCACTCCAGTACTCTTGCCTGGAAAATCCCCTGGGTGGAGGAGCCTGGTGGGCTACAGTCCATGGGGTCTGGGCTATAGTTTGTAGGCTATAGTCTGCAAAGAGTCAGGCACAGCTGAAGTGACTTAGCATGCACGCATGTGATGAAGAAAAGGAGAGATGTGGAGGAAAGAATAAGGAGGCTGAAGTGGAAATTAGGGGAGGATGAATTTCAAAGAACAGGATTTTGACACTATCAAACGTTATTAAGATCAGGTTAGAGGGAATAGGGCTGCTGCTAGGATCTGGCTGAAAAAGGGATGTGATAAAGATAAGCGTTGGAGAAGGTGATGGCACCCCACTCCAGTACTCTTGCCTGGAAAATCCCCTGGGTGGAGGAGCCTGGTGGGCTACAGTCCATGGGGTCGCGAAGAGTTGGACATGACTGAGGGACTTCACTTTCACTTTCATGCATTGGAGAAGGAAATGGCAACCCACTCCAGTGTTCTTGCCTGGAGAATCTCAGGGACGGGGGAGCCTGGTGGGCTGCCGTCTATGGGGTTGCACAGAATTGGACACGACTGAAACGACTTAGCAGCAAAGATAAGAATGGAAATGAGAAAAATGCCAAAGAATGTTCAAACTACCACACAATTGCACTCATTTCACATGCTAGCATGTGAAAGGTCATGCCCCAAATCCTCCAAGCTAGGGTTCAACAGTACTTGAACCAATAACTTCCAGATGTACAAGCTGGACTTAGAAAAGGCAGAGGAACCAGAGATCAAATTGTCAACACCCATTGATTCATAGAAAAAGCAAGGGAATTGCAGAAAAACATCTACTTCTGCCTCATTGACTATACTAAAGCCTTTGACTGTGTGGATCACAACAAACTACGGAAAATTCTTAAAGAGATGAGAATACCAGACCAGCTTACCTGCCTCCTGAGAAATGTATGCAGGACAAGAAGCAACAGTTAGAACTGAACACGGAACAATGGACTGGTTTCAAATTGAGAAAGGGGGTATGTCAAAGCTGTATATTATCACTGTGATTATTTAACTTCTATACAGAGTACATCATGCAAAATGCCAGGCTGGATGAAGCCCAAACTGGAATCAAGATTGCTAGGGTAAATATCAATAACCTCAGATATGCAGATGACACCACCCTTATGGCAGAAAGTGAAGAGGAACTAAAGAACCTCTTGATAAAAGTGAAAGAGGAGAGTGAAAAAGCTGGCTTAAAACTCAACATTCAAAACACTAAGATCATGGCATCTGGTCCCATCATTTCATGGCAAATAGATGGGGAAACAGTGGAAACAGTGAAAGACTATTTTCTTGGCCTCCAAAATCACTGCAGCTGGTAACTGCAGGTGTGAAATTAAAAGACACTTGGTTATTGGAAGAAAAGCTATAACAAACCTAGACACTATACTAAAAAGCAGAGATATTACTTTGTTGACAAAGTTCCGTATAGTCAAAGCTAAGGTTTTTCCATCAGTCACGTACAGATGTGAGAGTTGGACTATAAAGAAAGCTGAGCGCTAAAGAATTGATGCTTTTGAACTGTGGTGTTAGAGAAGACTCTTGAGAATCCCTTGGACTGCAAGAGGATCAAACCAGTCAATCCCAAAGGAAATCAACCCTGAATATTCATTGGAAGGACTGATGTTGAAGCTGAAACTCCAGTACTTTGGCCACCTGATATGAAGAGCTGACTCACTGGCAAAGACTCTGATGCTGGGAAACATAGAGGGCAAGAGGAGAAGGGGATGACAGAGGATGAGATGGTTGGATGGCATCACTGACTCAATGGACATGAGTCTGAGCAAGCTCTGGGAGATGGTGAAGGACAGGGGAGCCTGCAGTGCTGTGGTCCTTGGGGTCTCAACATGTCGGACGTGACTGAGAGACTGGGCAACAACAATAACAAAGATAAGAGTGTTAGGGATCATGCTGGAAAGAAAGACATGCCTCTCTTCCTTATCTTTTGTGTGCTGTTCATTGCATTCATCAGAGAGCCCTCCACATGTGATAGAAAAATCCAAAACTTGAACGCCTATGTGGGGTGTGTGTTTGTGTGTGTGTGTGTAGTTGGACAAGGAACACAGGTACTAGTCTCAGAATCTGTGGGTTCACATGGCAGCTGATATTGCTGGCTTCGTTTATAGCCAGCATGTTTCCAACCCTAAACTCACATGAAGAGCAAGTGCAAAAAGTTAGCTTCCCTTGATGATACATAGTGGGGTCAACTGGAGCATGGATTTGCTCTCCCTGGGACTTGAGTGCAGTAGATAAATAGCAAGACAATTAAAAAAAATCTTGTTTCAAGTGAAAATTTGTTCAAATGGCGCCAGAGTTCCCCAAATGGCCGTAAATCCCTGACTTGGCTGGAGTCTGGCCTCCCTTTTCCTGCCCATGTTTAGCAGACTTGCCGCCAACCATCAAGGTTCCCTTGGCATGGCAGGGTGCAGGAAGAAGAGCTGCTTGATTGGCATATGGCATTGCTCTCTCCCTGATGCTTTCTGTTTGTCCAGCTTCATGCTTTGGCAATATGGTGACTTTCATTGGCTGTGATATTAGCGAAGGGTAAGGATCTATAAATATCACTGCACTTATGAAAAAAAACCCTTCCAACAACTATACCCTGAGGGCTAGCCAATAGACTGCCAAGAAAGCAACTTTTCCAGTTGTAAGGCCTGAGGTGTCCAGCTCTGGATAAAGAAGGAGCATTGATATGGAGGCTGATGGTTAATTCTTTGTGTTTGTTGTTGTTCAGTTGCTAAGTTGTGTCCAACTCATTATGACCCCATGAACTGTAACATGCAAGGTTCCTCTGTCCTCCACTATCACCCAAAGTTTGCTCAGACTCATGAACATTGAGTCAGTGATGCCATCTAACCATCTCATCCTATGCCGCCTCCTTCTCCTATTCCATCTTTCTGAGCATCAGAGTCTTTTCCAATAAGTCAGTTCTTCGCATCAGGTGGCCGAAGTTTGGAGCTTCAGCTTTATCATCAGTCCTTCCAATGAATATTCAGGGTTGATTTCCATTAGAATTGACTGATTTGATCCCCTTGCAGTCCAAGGAACTCTCAAGAGTCTTCTCCAGCATCACAATTAGAAAGCACGAATTCTTCAGTGCTCAGCCTCCTTTATGGTCCGCCTCTCACATCCGTACATGACTACTGGAAAAACTTAAGCTTTGACTATACGGACCTTCCTCAGCAAAGTGATGTCCATGCTTTTTAATTCACTGTCATTGCTTTCCTTTGAAGGAGCAAGCGTCTTTTCATTTCATGGCTATGGTCACCATCCACAGTTATTTTGTAAAATAAAAATAAATCTGTCACTGCTTCCAGTTTTTCCCCTTCTATTTGCCAAGAAGTGATGGGACTGAATGTCGTGACTTCATTTTTTAATATTGTTTCAAGCCAGCTTTTTCATCCTCCTTCAGACAACCACTTTGCCTTTTTTCATTTTTTTCCCCTTTGGGATAGTTTTGGTCGCTGCCTCCTGTACAATGTTACAAACCTCCATTCACAGTTCTTCACGCACTCTGTCTAGCAGATCTAATCCCTTGAATCTGTTCATCACCTCCACTGTATAATCATATCCAAAGGACCTAATGTTTTTCTCTACTTTCTTCAATTTAAGCCTGAATTTTGCAATAAAGAACTCATGATCTGAGCCACAGTTACCTTCAGATCTTGTTTTTGCTGATTGTATAGAGCTTCTCTATCTTTGGCTGCAAAGAGTATAAGCAAACTGCTTGTGGTATTGACAATCTGGCGATGTCCATGTGTTGAATTGTCTCTTGGATTGTTGGGAAAGGGTGTTTGCTGTGACCAGCATGTTGTCTTGACAAAACTTTGTTAGCCTTTTCCCTGTTTCATTTTGTCCTCGAAGGCCAAACTTGCCTGTTATTCTGAATATCTTGACTTCCTACTTTTGCATTCTAATACTCTATGATGAAAAGGACATCTTTTTTTGGTATTAATTCCAAAAAGTGTTGTAGGTCTTCATAGAACTAGTCAACTACAGCTTCTTCAGCATCAGTGGTTGGGCATAGACTTGGGTTACTGTGATGTTAAATGGTTTGTCTTGGAAACAAATTGAGATCCTTCTGTTGTTTTTGAGGTTGCACCCAAGTACTGCATTTAGGACTCTTTTGTTGACTATGAGGGCTACTCTATCTCTTCTATGGGATTCTTGCCCATGATAGTAGATATAATGGTTATTTGAATTAAATTTGCCCATTCCTGTCCATTTTATTTCACTGATTGCTAAGATGTTGATGTTCAGTCTTGCCATCTCCTGCTTGACCACATCCAATTTACCTTGATTCACAGACCTAACATTTCAGGTTCCTATGCAATATTGTTCTTTACAGCATCAGACTTTACTTTCACCACCAGACACATCCACAGCTGAGTGTCGTTTCCCGTTTGGCCCAGCCACTGCATTCTTTCTGGAGCTATTAGTAATTGGCCTCTGCTATTCTCCAGTGGCATATTTTGGGCAACTTCTGACCTGGAGGACTCATCTTCTGGTGTCATATCTTTTTGCCTTTTCATACTGTCCATGGGATTCTCCAAGCAAGAATACTGGAGTGGGTTGCCGTTTCCTTCTTCAGTGGACCATATTTTATCAGAACTCTTCACTATGACCTGTCTGTCTTGGGTGGGCCTGCATGGCATGGCTCAGAGTGTCACTGAGTTTTGCAAACCCCTTCTTCATGACAAGGCTGTGGTCCATGAAGTGGTAATCCTTGGTACTTTAAGACTATAGAATAAGAATGAGGTTTACCCATGACTGAAGGAAAAAACTCTTTCATGGAACAGAATTAACTCTCAAATTCTAGAGAAGCATTTCTCAGGTTGCCAGATAAAATACAGAACATCTAGTTGCATTTGAATTTTAGATAAAAAATGAATACAAATTATTCCTACTTTTATTTGGTAACTTTGGCAATGCTACATAGTGAGCCTTTCTAAAATAGAGATGTCTCTGTGGTATGGGAAAATCATGAACAAAGCTGAGCAGGACTTTACTGGGTTCTCCCACTGGCTGAAGTCTCTGTTTTTTAATTAATTTTGATCCCCTTGCAGTCCAAGGAACTCTCAAGAGTCTTCTCCAGCATCACAATTAGAAAGCACGAATTCTTCAGTGCTCAGCCTCCTTTATGGTCCGCCTCTCACATCCGTACATGACTATTGGAAAAACTTAAGCTTTGACTATACGGACCTTCCTCAGCAAAGTGATGTCCATGCTTTTTAATTCACTGTCATTGCTCTCCTTCGAAGGAGCAAGCGTCTTTTCATTTCATGGCTATGGTCACCATCCACAGTTATTTTGTAAAATAAAAATAAATCTGTCACTGCTTCCAGTTTTTCCCCTTCTATTTGCCAAGAAGTGATGGGACTGAATGTCGTGACTTCATTTTTTAATATTGTTTCAAGCCAGCTTTTTCATCCTCCTTCAGACAACCACTTTGCCTTTTTTCATTTTTTTCCCCTTTGGGATAGTTTTGGTCGCTGCCTCCTGTACAATGTTACAAACCTCCATTCACAGTTCTTCACGCACTCTGTCTAGCAGATCTAATCCCTTGAATCTGTTCATCACCTCCACTGTATAATCATATCCAAAGGACCTAATGTTTTTCTCTACTTTCTTCAATTTAAGCCTGAATTTTGCAATAAAGAACTCATGATCTGAGCCACAGTTACCTTCAGATCTTGTTTTTGCTGATTGTATAGAGCTTCTCTATCTTTGGCTGCAAAGAGTATAAGCAAACTGCTTGTGGTATTGACAATCTGGCGATGTCCATGTGTTGAATTGTCTCTTGGATTGTTGGGAAAGGGTGTTTGCTGTGACCAGCATGTTGTCTTGACAAAACTTTGTTAGCCTTTTCCCTGTTTCATTTTGTCCTCGAAGGCCAAACTTGCCTGTTATTCTGAATATCTTGACTTCCTACTTTTGCATTCTAATACTCTATGATGAAAAGGACATCTTTTTTTGGTATTAATTCCAAAAAGTGTTGTAGGTCTTCATAGAACTAGTCAACTACAGCTTCTTCAGCATCAGTGGTTGGGCATAGACTTGGGTTACTGTGATGTTAAATGGTTTGTCTTGGAAACAAATTGAGATCCTTCTGTTGTTTTTGAGGTTGCACCCAAGTACTGCATTTAGGACTCTTTTGTTGACTATGAGGGCTACTCTATCTCTTCTATGGGATTCTTGCCCATGATAGTAGATATAATGGTTATTTGAATTAAATTTGCCCATTCCTGTCCATTTTATTTCACTGATTGCTAAGATGTTGATGTTCAGTCTTGCCATCTCCTGCTTGACCACATCCAATTTACCTTGATTCACAGACCTAACATTTCAGGTTCCTATGCAATATTGTTCTTTACAGCATCGGACTTTACTTTCACCACCAGACACATCCACAGCTGAGTGTCGTTTCCCGTTTGGCCCAGCCACTGCATTCTTTCTGGAGCTATTAGTAATTGGCCTCTGCTATTCTCCAGTGGCATATTTTGGGCAACTTCTGACCTGGAGGACTCATCTTCTGGTGTCATATCTTTTTGCCTTTTCATACTGTCCATGGGATTCTCCAAGCAAGAATACTGGAGTGGGTTGCCGTTTCCTTCTTCAGTGGACCATATTTTATCAGAACTCTTCACTATGACCTGTCTGTCTTGGGTGGGCCTGCATGGCATGGCTCAGAGTGTCACTGAGTTTTGCAAACCCCTTCTTCATGACAAGGCTGTGGTCCATGAAGTGGTAATCCTTGGTACTTTAAGACTATAGAATAAGAATGAGGTTTACCCATGACTGAAGGAAAAAACTCTTTCATGGAACAGAATTAACTCTCAAATTCTAGAGAAGCATTTCTCAGGTTGCCAGATAAAATACAGAACATCTAGTTGCATTTGAATTTTAGATAAAAAATGAATACAAATTATTCCTACTTTTATTTGGTAACTTTGGCAATGCTACATAGTGAGCCTTTCTAAAATAGAGATGTCTCTGTGGTATGGGAAAATCATGAACAAAGCTGAGCAGGACTTTACTGGGTTCTCCCACTGGCTGAAGTCTCTGTTTTTTAATTAATTAACTATTTTTGGTTTTGCTCAGTCTTTGTACGGGGAAGGCAATGGCACCCCACCCCAGTACTCTTGCCTGGAAAATCCAATGGACGGAGTAGCCTGGTGGGCTGCAGTCCATGGGGTCGCTAACAGTCAGACAGACTGAGCGACTTCACTTTCACTTTTCTCTTTCATGCATTGGAGGGGGATATGGTAACCCACTCCAGTGTTCTTGCCTGGAGACTCCCAGGGATGGGGGAGCCTGGTGGGCTGCCGTCTACGGGGTCACACAGAGTCGGACACGACTGAAGTGACTCAGCAGCAGCAGCAGCAGTCTTTGTAGCTGCACGGCCTTTGCTTTAGTCTCGGTGCACAGGCGTCTCATTGCTTGCTGGGGATCATGGACTCCAGAGTGTGTGAATTTCAGTAGTTGTGGCATGAGGGTTCCCGGGCTCGAGAGCACGGGTTCAATAGTTGTGGCACACGGGCTTCATTGCTCTGAGGCTTGTGGGATCTTCCCAGATCAGGGATCGAGCTCATGTCTCCTGCATTGGCAGGCAGATTTTTTTACTCCTGAGCTACCAGGGGAGCTATGAAGCCTCTTTGGAAAGAAGTATTCAAGGCGAGATTTCCTAGACATCTATTAGATTGCAATCACTAGCCTTTTTTTGTGTACTGAGCCCTCACTTCCACCTTGTCCACTCCATTCCATGGCCATCGAGGGAATTCCAACTACCAACAACATTGACTCCAAATGTTTACGTGTTCAGTGACTAACTCTAGGGGGGTGTTTTTCCTTTGCAGGAAGCTCCTAGTGGGCTCTCTGCTTGGTTGCCCTCTCTCTCAACATTCCCTTCACACCACTCCACCCTGAGCATGATCACCTGAAAAATGTCTCCCCCCAAAATCGCTTCCTTATGTCCTATGGTGGGTGCTGCCAGTCAAGCCCACCCACCCATAGAACTTGAACCCCATCTGTATGTGGCCTGGGATTTTCAGCTGTGTGATTTTCTCTAGCTTAGTCACATCTTGAATTCATGTAAGCTGATCTTTCATACCCCTTCACTGCTCCTCACTCAAGAAACACTTGCTGGTTGATTGGTTCTAGTGAATCCTATCAGAATTGANCCACCCACCCATAGAACTTGAACCCCATCTGTATGTGGCCTGGGATTTTCAGCTGTGTGATTTTCTCTAGCTTAGTCACATCTTGAATTCATGTAAGCTGATCTTTAATACCCCTTCACTGCTCCTCACTCAAGAAACACTTGCTGGTTGATTGGTTCTAGTGAATCCTATCAGAATTGACCACATTTCTTGAGTGGGAAAATTGTTTTAAGCCAAGGTTCTTGTGCTGGAGAATTCTGCTCCCACTTCTGTGAAGCCCTCTCTTGCTGTTGTTCCAAGTTTGGGGGTTGAGAAAGCAGAGATCTTTGTATTTGAACTCTTGATTGAGACAGTGGGTTAACTGATGTTCCTTTAAACTCCAAAACTAGCTTAAGCGGAGAGAGACACATTAAAGCTGGTAATGAAACTGAATTGAGAAGTTTGCTCTTCGAGTTGCTAAATTCTTGATTGAAATCTGATATATTTGGAACTTACCATTTGTGTCTATGATCTCCTTCAAGAGAATAATCTCATTGGCCACTCTTCAAGAACATCATAGAGCCTTGGTGGAAGTGAGGGAGAGAGGTTGGAAATGAGAATAGTAACACTACTAATAAAAATAGCTGAAGGCTATAATTATGTGTTTTGGGTGATTTATACATGTTTGTCTTTAAATTCTACAACATTACCAGTAGGTGTGCTTCCTATCATTTCACAGTTAGAAAACTGAGAATAGTTAACGTATTTGTTCACAGATAAAAACTAGTGAAGTCCTGGAGCCAGTATTGGAATAAGAATCCACCTGGCTGAAATCCTAGGTCTGTTCTAGGTTTACCAGGTTTCACCCCACCTCTTGTTGGTTGTTGGGGGGAATTTTTGCTTTGTGATTGCAGAGTCAAGGGTCCACTGAAGGGAAGTGTGAGGGCTGGATCGTATAGCCTGGGACCCACGGCTCTCTACTCAGGGGTTTTCTGATTCCAAGACCAGAGGAAAAAGCCAAAGGAGCCCAGCTCCTGGGAGCTGAAATGTGCTGTGGGTCCCCTGGAAGGTTTCACTGAAACCAGACCCTGCCTTGACCCTGCTTGATTACTCTGTAATTAACACACAACCAAATTCCCGCTGTCGGTGGGTCCTGTGATGCACATGGAGGTGGGTGTGGTTTGGTTGCTAAGTTGTGTCCGACTCTCGTGACCTCAAGGACTGTAGACTGCCAGGCTCCTCTGTCCATGGGATTCTCCAGGCAAGAATACTAGAGTGGGTTGCCATTTCTTTCTCCAGGGATCGTCCCTATCTGGGAATAGAACCTGGGTCTCCTGCATTGTGGCTTCCCTGGTGGCTCAGATGGTAAAGTGTTTGCCTCCAGTGCAGGAGACCCGGGTTCAATCCCTGGGTCAGGAAGATCCCCTGGAGAAGGAGATGGCAGCCCACTCCAGTACTCTTGCCTGGAAAAATCCCAAAGACATAGGAGCGTGGTAGGCTACAATTCATGGGATCCCAAAGAGTCAAACACGACTGAGCAACTTCGCTTTCCTCCTGCTTTGTAGGCAGATTCTTTATCAACTGACCTACAAGGGAAGCCCCATGGAGGCTGCCAGCAAACATAGGGCAGCGCTGATCCTGATGAGCTTGCCCCAGGGCTGGGCAGGATGTCCTATCGAATGATCGTCATGTGATGAAGCCCCAGTGTTCCCCATCCTGACCTGGCTTTCCGGCTACGGTGTTAACAGCCAGGGCATCTGGGAGTGGGAAATCGCTCACATGGATTACATATGAGCTGCAGGCCTCTTTCACTCTGGCTTGATAGCGATTGAGCTTCCCATTTGGAGTTTGTTATCTGGGAGCTATCCAGATCCAATGATGTAAACTGGCTAGGGGGTAGTCTTTATGGTCAATTACCAGCAGCCCATTAGAGGAGGTCTGGTAAATCTGGGAGGCACCAAGAGCCATTTCCAAGCCACTTTGGGTGTATTGTTTTTCCTGAGTCTCTCCTCTTACCTACTTTGGCTCCATTCTTTTTTTTTTTTTAATGTTGAAACTCATGGGAATATGAAAGGAGGTGGAACCCATGGATTTCTGATTCCCAGGATAGGGCTCCTGGGTGGTGGGATGGAATGCGATGCTCTGTATCCTAAAGATGGGCTGAGCCCTTTTCACCTCTCCAGAAAAGAATGGTGGCTTTGTTGAGAGCCAGTGGGCGGTCACTGGAGAGGTCAGCATGGCTAGAAATGGAGTGCTTGGAGTCCCTCTGGGCCTTCCCAACATGGGGAGAAAGGAAGCCCCCTCCCCCAGGAGGGGCGCATCTAGGCCTTCTCAGGCTCTCGGGTTGGTCCACCTCTAAAGGTAACCTGTGCTCATGATTTGGGGACGAAAATGCAATGATCAGGCACCGCACTAGACACGCTGGATCAAAAGCTCTCAGGTGGGCTTGGCAGTCTATTTCAGCAAGGCCTTCCTGGTGATTGGGAGGCATGCTGAAATCTGAGATTTATTTTTTAAGACGAGGCTACCCAAAGTATGCCGTGTGGTTCACAACATCAATAACCTAACAGTTTCCTGAAAATGCAGTATCTCAGGCCCACCTCTCTGTCAGACCCGCTGAATCAGAATCTGCATTTTAATAAGTTCCCTGCATGCTTTGACTGTACTTTGAGACTTGAGCCACAGCTTAGAGCACTGGTTCTCAACTTTGGCTGCTTGTCAGGTTCACCAAATGCCCAGGCCCCACCCTGACCAATTAAACCAGGATTTCTTGGGGGTGATGCCCAGACATTGGTGTTCACAAAAATTTTCCTAGTGATGCTTATGATAGTCAAAGCTGAGGGCAATTGCTTTGGACCACCACAGGCTGTTAAAAAACAAAACAACCAGCCGACAATTCAATGATCAGAATAAAATCAATGACATGGAGGAGAGCTTCCCAGCAATACAGAGGGACGCATTTGGGCCTCATGGATGTGTTGGGTGGATGTGGAATTATTGATCCCATCAGGCCTTGGAGGTGGCAGGATGGGACCTGGGTTGCCATGAGCACCATTTTTGGACTATTACAAATACCATTTTCTATGTATGCCATGGCAGGAAAAAGGTAGGAAAACATGCTACAGAGAACCTGAATAATTCTATTATTACTGCGTTAAAGTGCTAACTATGGCAAAGGGTTATGGGTCAGTGTTCCCAAAGGGAAATGCTGAAAGTCTAATTCTGGGACAAGAGGGCAGAAATATGCCTTCAGATATTGGATGACTTCTGTAATTCAAATCCAGATAAATACTTTTAGACTGTTATTGCCACCTGGTCTTTATTTAGCATTTTTGCTATTTAGAGATTTCCCATTGGTTATCTAGGGCCTTCTAAAGTGGCTCAGTGGTAAAGAATCCACCTGCCAATGCAGGAGACAAGGGAGATGTGAGTTTGATCTCTGGTCTGGAATATTCCCTGGAGGAGGAAATGGCAACCCACTCCAGTACTCTTGCCGGGTAAATCCCATGGACCGATGAGCCTGGTGGGCTACAGTCCATGGGATCACAAAAGAGTTAGACACAACTTAATGACTAAACATGCACACACACCGGTTACCTAATTATATCTTACAATAGGCATGGATTATTTTTCCTTCTTTGATGATGAAGAAATTGAGCCTCTGGAAGGTTCGGATTCCCCAAGGCCAGCTCAGAAAGGACAGTTGAAGAATGAAGAGGTGTTTCTTTAATATCTACTGGAAAGATTTGGAGATGTCACCTTCCATTTCAAAATGGCAAATGCTACCTCTTTGGAGGGGGTTGGCAGTGGGGTGGGGGGTACTCAACCCTATTTTCAAGCAGGGACTACCGAGTTCCTATTACTGCCTTTTGCCCTGAAGGTGCTGCCTGGAGACTGGGGCTTCCTGGGAATATCCCAGGAAAGCTCTCAAAGAGAAACTGTTTAGCTAATTACAAAGCCTAACTGTTGTTTGGCGGGTTTGTGTGTGTTAACACGTCCCCCTCTCACACAAGTTTTCATCCCAGTGCTGGAGGAACATATTGTAATTATGCTAATCATGCTGGCTGGGCAGCTAGAGGCCAGGAGGGAGGGGGCGCCTCTCCCTAATTGTTTCCCTCTCCTGGAACAGTTGGTTGTCTGCCCGAGTCCCCAGACAAGCGGAGGGCAGGCTGCGGGGGAGGGGCCGGCGGGGCTGGGGCTGTGGGGCTTCGGGTCCCCAGGGCTGCTGAATCCACCTGGTCTGTCAGGAGGGAGGGGCTGGAACAGTTGCCAAGGATGAGTCCGCTGGGCAAAGGGACTGCTGGCAGATTCGCTGGGGACGGTGCTCGGGACTGGCCCGTGGGGGTTTGTGAAAGAGGCGGATTTCCCTGATGCCCTTCCCCCTGTCTTTGATGGTGAGGACTTTTTCTCTTCTCTCCCTCCCTGCCTCCCCCTTCTCCCCCATGCCTCTTCCCTCTTCATTTCCTCTTTCCCGAACCTCCAGGCACACGATGCTTTGCTGCTTGTTTGGAATTTGTTGGCAGGCAAGTTTATGATACAGGCATAATGAGAGATATAGATACAGATTCAGATATTGATGTAGACAGAGCTATAAACATCCTCACTTAGAGAAGACTTAATGAACACGTGACTGCCAACAACAGCTTGTTAGAAAACACGATGCTGACTGAATCTAAGGCCATGAATGAGGGAGATATTTTCAAAGGGATCTCTCCAGTGTTTTTTTTTTTTTTCATAAAATTTTTATTTGGATATCATTCAAATGAAGACAGAAGTAGAGAGACTAGAACAATGAATCACATATTTCCCAGATTCAACAGTTATCAAGTTTTTGCTGCATTTGTTTCACCTATATTTTTACTGAAGTATTTTTCTAATTTAAAACATTAGGTCGCTTTACCTTACATTTTATTAGCTATGATCATGCACACTTACATTTAATAAAATTTATAAGTAATGAAAATAAAACACAAAAAGAAAAAATTAATAGGGTAATTTAGTATGCAGTCCATAATCAATGTAATTCTTGCAAGAAAGTCAGCTTAAATGCTCTTTTTTTTTTTCTTTTAATATTGATAGTAAAGGATTGGTGCTCTAGTTACTTTCTTTTTTTTTTATATACTGAAGTGTAGTTGATTTATAATATATTATTTCCAAGTGTATAGCAAAGTAATTATATATCTATAACTGAATATATCTATTCTTTTTCAGATTCTTTTCCATCATATGTTATTATAAGATATTGACTATAGGACCCTGTGCTATATATTAGATCCTTATTGTTTATCTGTTTTACATATAGTAGTTGTATCTGTTAATTCCAAACTCCTAATTTAACCTTCCTACTTCCCCTTCCCCCTTTGGTAACCACAAAACCCTTTGTTTTCTATGTCTCAGTCTATCTATATTTTGTAAATATAAATTCAATTGTATACCCAGTGCTTTTAAATGATATACATTATTACAAGAAAATTATTAACAATTGGCACTAAAAAATTCAATTCTTCAGAAAAGAACTGACTTTATTTCATATGATGATATGGTGGGTCATTGGGCATTGAAAAGAGAGGTCTCAGGGAAGTTTCTGGAAGGAGAGAGCAGAAAAAAATGGGAGTACTTAGGAAGATGGAGAATTTGCTTCTTGGGGGGCAAGAGGGAAGTAAGGACAGGAGCAGGGGAACTGCAGGTAGAAAGGCTGACAGAATTTTAAACACTGGATTGATGATGCATTCTGGATCTGTAATTACTTTGCTTGCTCTCACTTTTTCTAATGCCATCCATCTTCAAGAACTCTTCAGTAAAACTTGCTTTGTGTGGACTTCCCTGGTGAGGGTGGCTGTGTGTGTTCTGTATGTGCGGAGACAAGCCCCGCACCTGAGCTGATGTATACTGAAAAGAAACTTAATTGAGGATGGGTGAGCTTGAGACAGCCTCTGAGGACCCATATGGTCTTTCTCGGGATGTGTAATGTTGGCCTTTGCCCACTGTAAGTGGATTTTATAGGCCAATATGTCACCAGGTATCATTCTGGGTTGCACTGGAGTAATAGCTCAGAAGCCAACCTTGACTCTGTTATTAGTCAGAGTTCTGCAATGATCCTATTTTCTGCTTATATTTAGTTTGTATGCTTCCATCAGTAGTCTCATAGCTAACTGTCTGGAAGACCATGGAAGAACTTCTTTTTATATCATACAGGTCTTTATAGCTGTAAAGGACTCCAGGGAAGTGCTAAGCCCTTGTAAATGGCCGATGGATTTCATTTAGCTCCATGATTCTTCTGTGGGATTTTGTTCGGTGTTGGTTGTGAAACTCATGATTCAATCCAAAATTTCCTTGCCTCAACTAGACTGGTTTATGATCCCATGAACCAAGCATGGAACAAAGATCATTAGTTCAATTTATGTTGTCTGTCAGTCCAGGGAAGCTGGTCCTCAGTGTTGCTCTGTGTTTTAGAGGAGTAAGAAATGCACAAAGCAGAAAACACAATCCCTGTTCCCAGGGCAGAGTATCTTGGGGGTATATTTAACATTATTCTCAATCTCTCTCTATAGATTTTTTTTCTTTGAACATTTCCCTCTTTTTTCCTAGTCTTGTTTTTCTCCTTCTTCTCTCTCTCTCTCTCTCTCTCTTTTTTTTTTCTGTTTCTGTTTCCTTAAGATGTCTTCACTCACATTTTCTATGATTAAATATTTTCCCTTTTCCTTTAAGTTCTTCAACAGTTTTTTTTTTTTTTGATTTAAGATTTTTAAAAATCATCTGGTTATAGATTTTCAAGTAGGAAACAACAAAACACCTCTTTGAAGCCTGACTCCTGAATGGAGTCACCAATGGGTTATGCAGAACTTCCCTCTCTCCAGATTATATAACCCTGCTCAGGTATTATAACTCAAACGATCCATTATTTGAAAGATCTTCCTAACACTGGGCATTCTGACTTACCAAGCAATATGAGCTTTTCCCATCATCATTTACAACAGGCTAATGCAGGACAGAATTTCAGTCCTAAATCAGAATTACCCTGGATTCTTAGCACTTGAAGCCAGATTGCTAATACCTGGTGATTTTATTAGAGTATCACATTTGGGCGTGGACTTTTTTCATTTTAAATGCTAGTTAAAAGGGGGAAAATGAAAAGCTCATTCCTCCAAAAAAGAATTTTGGCTGGTGGATAGCTTGATTCTGGAGCAGATGGTTTAAATATTGTTTACATTTATTTAAAGTCACAATATAGGCTTGTGTATATTCCTACAACATTAAATAGCTTTTCAACTTGCAATTCTTATCAAGAGTTGATCAATGTATTTGGAAGAAGAGAAAGCCTAGGGTGAGTTGCTATCTCCAGGAAAAGAAGCATACTGCTATAGTGTAATGTCTATGCAGTTGATGGGAAAAAGAATATCTAGGGCATTTCTCCACTGGGGCAGGCAGCCTGTAACATGGTTTAGAAAACCACCGTCCCCCAATATGTGGTTATTGACCTGTTCAAATGACTGCTTTCATTCATTATTTCTGATCAAATTATTGAATCTAGTAGAGACCACATTTGTTTACCATAAAAGCCAACAGCCTTCTCAAATTTGAAGATGGGACAGGGAAGTAATTCAAAAGAAAACCGACAATGAAACAAAACATCATTTAAAGATGGCAAATCTCTTTCTATTTTTTAATTATTATTTTAAGAAAAATTTGGCATTTACTTGAGAAAACCTGAAGAAAAGCCCTTGCTATATTCAGTCACATCTTGCCATACTTTAGGCAGCAATCGAGTTAAATACGTCATGTGAAGCTCATGTGGGAAAAAAAAAAAAGATGACTCAAAGATGTATAAGTCAGGATATGTTAGGTAATGCTGTGGTAACAAACAATCCCCAGCTCTCAGTGGCTTAGTATATACTCCCTTCTTCCTCATGAGAATTCTACTTGTGCTTCAGCTCTCAGCTCTTCAGGAAGCTCCTTTCCTAGAGAACTAGGTTGCTTGCCTCTGTTGCTATCTGCAACACATCTTCCATTTTGGTTATGAAAGCATGGGAAGGGCCTGGCATGCCAGCTCTTCAATGCTTCACTCTAGCAGTGACATGCATCATATCTGCTTGCAACTCATTAACCATAATGAGCCACAGTGTCCCTCCTGACTGCATCCATGCTGGGAGATGTGGGGAACTCATAATAAGGGCTAAATGTCTGCCTCAAAGCATAACTGGGACAAATAAGTTGCCATGTTAAGAGGGTCTCGTTTTGTTAACTACCTGAATTTGTGTAGTAGGAGTCCTTTAGAGAAACTTGCAGAGGGCTGAACTGCTGGGAGGGGCAATGTCAAAGCCCTCTCAAAGGAAGACGAATTGGAGTCAGCGCTATGCCTATTCGAACTGCTGGGTTTGGGCAGACAGGATTGTGGAGACCTGGAGAGGCTGCAGGCAGAACATCTGGTTGCCTTCATGGGGCCCACATGCTACCCAGGGCAGCAGATGTGCTGGTGGGTCTGATGCCCAGCACATAAAGTCTGTGGGTGTGTCAGGCCCCTTTCTCAGGCTGCCTAATGCCTTGTAGAGACTCACTCTCCTTGTAGGTGGTCCACCCAGACCTGAACAAACCAAAGGCTGGGACCATGGCTTCCCGGCTGTTGTGACTGCACTAGTGTGTAATCTGGTGACTTGCCCACAGAGTACTGTTAATAACTGGGTACTAGCTGAATTGGAGAAGGAAATGGCAACCCGCTCCAGTATTCTTGCCTGGGAAATCCCATGGACAGAGGAGCCTGGCGGGTGACACTCCATTGGCTCTCAGGAGTTGGACACAACTGAACAACAGCAACGAGGTGAATAATGTGGGCAGTCAGAGTGGGTCCATCTACATTGCTTCTGGGGCATAAGCCATTGCTTCTCAAACTTTGTTATGCTTACAATGACCTAGAGACCTGGTAAAAATGCAGATTCCGGTACTGTAAATCTCAGGTGGAGCCTAAGATTCTGCATGTGAAAAGTGAAAGTGTTAGTTGCTCAGTCATGTTCAAACCTTTGTGACCCCATGGGCTGTAGCCTGCCAGGTTCCTCCATCCATGGAATTCTCCAGGCAAGAATACAGGAGCAGGTTGCCATTTCCTTCTCCAGGGGATCTTCCCAACTCAAGGATCAAACCCAGGTCTCCTGCACTGCAGGCAGATTCTTTTTGTTAGTTGCTCAGTCATGTTCAAACCTTTGTGACCCCATGGGCTGTAGCCTGCCAGGTTCCTCCATCCATGGAATTCTCCAGGCAAGAATACAGGAGCAGGTTGCCATTTCCTTCTCCAGGGGATCTTCCCAACTCAAGGATCAAACCCAGGTCTCCTGCACTGCAGGCAGATTCTTTACCTTCTGAGCCACCAGGAAAGCCCTAGACTCTGCCTACTTCCCGAGATTTCACACTCTGCATAAAGGTATTGACTGAGGATTCCAACTGGGTCTGTTAATCTAGTGAGGCTCAGTTGTCTGAATACAGTGTGGGTCTTCCTGGAAACCACTGGTTGGAGGTGATCATTTCAATCCAGTTCTTCCTCTTGCCCAGACAACTGAGCCTTAAGAGAAAAAGAGGCCTCTCTGGGCTGAGCTATTTGTGAATATATGAATTCTCAATACACCTGGTTCTGTTTTCTCCTCTTAAGGCATCTGACAGGCAGTTTATAGCTCGTGAAAGAGCCGTATCCAAACTGTACTTTGAAGGAATCAGAGAGTACTGCTTTTGAATTACTTCCTTCCCGTGGCAACTCCCAAATCCAGTCCAGCAAGAGGCCTGGAGGCCTCACAGTCCCCTCAAGCTTTCAGATGGTGTCTGAGCAAATGCAAGGGCCAATCAAATTAGCTCAACACCAGCCACTTCCGAGCACTCACTCGAGATGACAGCTTCGGCTTCAAAAGAGGTATGCAAACCGGAATAATGAAATGTTCCATTTTATTAAGTCCCTGGCCAGAGGGAGGGATTGTATTAGAAGAGAGAAAAGGTGGGAGTTTTTAGCTTGATTTCTGTGACGCTGATAAGCAGTAATTTTGGCAGAGGGGGAAACGTAACCCACTGCAGTAAAACCATTTTCATAATACCGTGCGAAAGAGTTATTGCTCCAAGGCAGGCATGGCTCCTCATGGCAGCCTGAGCCTCTGTCTCCATCTTTCGTGGGTCAGTCCTACATTTTTATAGTGCTGACACAGAGAGCACTTGCAATGGCGCCCTTCCCCTTTGGTTAGAGTAGAGGCCACCTCCTCGAGCTCACTTTCGGTCTGATTTCTGTGTCAGTTTGGCCCTGGACTGGGGGTGAGGCCATGTATTTTATTAAGTCCCTGGCCAGAGGGAGGGATTGTATTAGAAGAGAGAAAAGGTGGGAGTTTTTAGCTTGATTTCTGTGACGATGATAAGCAGTAATTTTTGCAGAGGGGGAAAAGTAACCCACTTCATAATACCGTGCGAATGAGTTATTGCTCCAAGGCAGGCATGGCTCCTCATGGCAGCCTGAGCCTCCGTCTCCATCTTTCGTGGGTCAGTCCTACATTTTTATAGTGCTGACACAGAGCGAGCACTTGCAATGGCGCCCTTCCCCTTTGGTTAGAGTAGAGGTCACCTCCTCGAGCTCACTTTCGGTCTGATTTCTGTGTCAGTTTGGCCCTGGACTGGGGGTGAGGCCATGTACTAGACTGGTTTATGATCCCATGAACCAAGCATGGAACAAAGATCATTAGTTCAATTTATGTTGTCTGTCAGTCCAGGGAAGCTGGTCCTCAGTGTTGCTCTGTGTTTTAGAGGAGTAAGAAATGCACAAAGCAGAAAACACAATCCCTGTTCCCAGGGCAGAGTATCTTGAGGGTATATTTAACATTATTCTCAATCTCTCTCTATAGATTTTTTTTCTTTGAACATTTCCCTCTTTTTTCCTAGTCTTGTTTTTCTCCTTCTTCTCTCTCTCTCTCTCTCTCTCTTTTTTTTTTCTGTTTCTGTTTCCTTAAGATGTCTTCACTCACATTTTCTATGATTAAATATTTTCCCTTTTCCTTTAAGTTCTTCAACAGTTTTTTTTTTTTTTGATTTAAGATTTTTAAAAATCATCTGGTTATAGATTTTCAAGTAGGAAACAACAAAACACCTCTTTGAAGCCTGACTCCTGAATGGAGTCACCAATGGGTTATGCAGAACTTCCCTCTCTCCAGATTATATAACCCTGCTCAGGTATTATAACTCAAACGATCCATTATTTGAAAGATCTTCCTAACACTGGGCATTCTGACTTACCAAGCAATATGAGCTTTTCCCATCATCATTTACAACAGGCTAATGCAGGACAGAATTTCAGTCCTAAATCAGAATTACCCTGGATTCTTAGCACTTGAAGCCAGATTGCTAATACCTGGTGATTTCATTAGAGTATCACATTTGGGCGTGGACTTTTTTCATTTTAAATGCTAGTTAAAAGGGGGAAAATGAAAAGCTCATTCCTCCAAAAAAGAATTTTGGCTGGTGGATAGCTTGATTCTGGAGCAGATGGTTTAAATATTGTTTACATTTATTTAAAGTCACAATATAGGCTTGTGTATATTCCTACAACATTAAATAGCTTTTCAACTTGCAATTCTTATCAAGAGTTGATCAATGTATTTGGAAGAAGAGAAAGCCTAGGGTGAGTTGCTATCTCCAGGAAAAGAAGCATACTGCTATAGTGTAATGTCTATGCAGTTGATGGGAAAAAGAATATCTAGGGCATTTCTCCACTGGGGCAGGCAGCCTGTAACATGGTTTAGAAAACCACCGTCCCCCAATATGTGGTTATTGACCTGTTCAAATGACTGCTTTCATTCGCTATTTCTGATCAAATTATTGAATCTAGTAGAGACCACATTTGTTTACCATAAAAGCCAACAGCCTTCTCAAATTTGAAGATGGGACAGGAAAGTAATTCAAAAGAAAACCGACAATGAAACAAAACATCATTTAAAGATGGCAAATCTCTTTCTATTTTTTAACTATTATTTCAAGAAAAATTTGGCATTTACTTGAGAAAACCTGAAGAAAAGCCCTTGCTATATTCAGTCACATCTTGCCATACTTTAGGCAGCAATCGAGTTAAATACGTCATGTGAAGCTCATGTGGGAAAAAAAAAAAAGATGACTCAAAGATGTATAAGTCAGGATATGTTAGGTAATGCTGTGGTAACAAACAATCCCCAGCTCTCAGTGGCTTAGTATATACTCCCTTCTTCCTCATGAGAATTCTACTTGTTCTTCAGCTCTCAGCTCTTCAGGAAGCTCCTTTCCTAGAGAACTAGGTTGCTTGCCTCTGTTGCTATCTGGAACACATCTTCCATTTTGGTTATGAAAGCATGGGAAGGGCCTGGCATGCCAGCTCTTCAATGCTTCACTCTAGCAGTGACATGCATCATATCTGCTTGCAACTCATTAACCATAATGAGCCACAGTGTCCCTCCTGACTGCATCCATGCTGGGAGATGTGGGGAACTCATAATAAGGGCTAAATGTCTGCCTCAAAGCATAACTGGGACAAATAAGTTGCCATGTTAAGAGGGTCTCGTTTTGTTAACTACCTGAATTTGTGTAGTAGGAGTCCTTTAGAGAAACTTGCAGAGGGCTGAACTGCTGGGAGGGGCAATGTCAAAGCCCTCTCAAAGGAAGACGAATTGGAGTCAGCGCTATGCCTATTCGAACTGCTGGGTTTGGGCAGACAGGATTGTGGAGACCTGGAGAGGCTGCAGGCAGAACATCTGGTTGCCTTCATGGGGCCCACATGCTACCCAGGGCAGCAGATGTGCTGGTGGGTCTGATGCCCAGCACATAAAGTCTGTGGGTGTGTCAGGCCCCTTTCTCAGGCTGCCTAATGCCTTGTAGAGACTCACTCTCCTTGTAGGTGGTCCACCCAGACCTGAACAAACCAAAGGCTGGGACCATGGCTTCCCGGCTGTTGTGACTGCACTAGTGTGTAATCTGGTGACTTGCCCACAGAGTACTGTTAATAACTGGGTACTAGCTGAATTGGAGAAGGAAATGGCAACCCGCTCCAGTATTCTTGCCTGGGAAATCCCATGGACAGAGGAGCCTGGCGGGTGACACTCCATTGGCTCTCAGGAGTTGGACACAACTGAACAACAGCAACGAGGTGAATAATGTGGGCAGTCAGAGTGGGTCCATCTACATTGCTTCTGGGGCATAAGCCATTGCTTCTCAAACTTTGTTATGCTTACAATGACCTAGAGACCTGGTAAAAATGCAGATTCCGGTACTGTAAATCTCAGGTGGAGCCTAAGATTCTGCATGTGAAAAGTGAAAGTGTTAGTTGCTCAGTCATGTTCAAACCTTTGTGACCCCATGGGCTGTAGCCTGCCAGGTTCCTCCATCCATGGAATTCTCCAGGCAAGAATACAGGAGCAGGTTGCCATTTCCTTCTCCAGGGGATCTTCCCAACTCAAGGATCAAACCCAGGTCTCCTGCACTGCAGGCAGATTCTTTACCTTCTGAGCCACCAGGAAAGCCCTAGACTCTGCCTACTTCCCGAGATTTCACACTCTGCATAAAGGTATTGACTGAGGATTCCAACTGGGTCTGTTAATCTAGTGAGGCTCAGTTGTCTGAATACAGTGTGGGTCTTCCTGGAAACCACTGGTTGGAGGTGATCATTTCAATCCAGTTCTTCCTCTTGCCCAGACAACTGAGCCTTAAGAGAAAAAGAGGCCTCTCTGGGCTGAGCTATTTGTGAATATATGAATTCTCAATACACCTGGTTCTGTTTTCTCCTCTTAAGGCATCTGACAGGCAGTTTATAGCTCGTGAAAGAGCCGTATCCAAACTGTACTTTGAAGGAATCAGAGAGTACTGCTTTTGAATTACTTCCTTCCCGTGGCAACTCCCAAATCCAGTCCAGCAAGAGGCCTGGAGGCCTCACAGTCCCCTCAAGCTTTCAGATGGTGTCTGAGCAAATGCAAGGGCCAATCAAATTAGCTCAACACCAGCCACTTCCGAGCACTCACTCGAGATGACAGCTTCGGCTTCAAAAGAGGTATGCAAACCGGAATAATGAAATGTTCCATTTTATTAAGTCCCTGGCCAGAGGGAGGGATTGTATTAGAAGAGAGAAAAGGTGGGAGTTTTTAGCTTGATTTCTGTGACGCTGATAAGCAGTAATTTTGGCAGAGGGGGAAACGTAACCCACTGCAGTAAAACCATTTTCATAATACCGTGCGAAAGAGTTATTGCTCCAAGGCAGGCATGGCTCCTCATGGCAGCCTGAGCCTCTGTCTCCATCTTTCGTGGGTCAGTCCTACATTTTTATAGTGCTGACACAGAGAGCACTTGCAATGGCGCCCTTCCCCTTTGGTTAGAGTAGAGGCCACCTCCTCGAGCTCACTTTCGGTCTGATTTCTGTGTCAGTTTGGCCCTGGACTGGGGGTGAGGCCATGGGAGTGGGGTGGCTCGTGGGGTCAGTTGCATCACGTTTTCAGACCATGAATGGTTAGAAGGACCGAGAGGAAATGGTTTTTGCATGAACCCAAAGAAGAAACTGCTGTTTCCTCTGCTTTCAGGCCCACCAGACCTTTGGCCACACTGTGCTGGCCTTGCTTTGCAAAACTTTGTCCAAGTTCACTTCCAGAAAGTGGAACTCTTTGTTTCTCGCTGGACTTAGAATGTGCCTGGCTCTGAAACAGCAACTCAAGAGAGCTAGTTACATGCACAAATGGAAAAAAAAAAAAATGTATTTTATGTGTGTGCCCGTGTCTCTACATTTCCACCCTTTCTGTTAATGTCTGTTTGACTGGTGTTGGAACATGTGTACTTTTCCTGTCGTTTCACTTCAGCCCCTTCAAGATCTGTTGGAACTGGAAAAATTAGAGAGAGATGAAAAATCTTGGTGTGAGGATGATAATGATGTAAATGAAAGAAAGAGATATGATTCTTCCCATTCTTCGATGGGTTCCATTGATTTGGGGTAACTGATTTGTGAACAGTTATTAATGGAAAAATACAAGCTCTTAAAGACAATTCCTCTTGTATATAGAGTCACTTACAAAGAGGTCTTGTGGGTCGCCCTAGTCCAGAGGTGGGTGAGTGTAACTCCAGGTTGAGTACAAACTTGATCAGGGAAGCTTCTAAGAGAGCAGAGATTCAAGCAGTATCTGGGAGAATTTTAGTGGGTTCAGTTTCTGCCAGTTTCTGAATGCTTGTCATTGTGTTTTATCTTTTTCCTTTCAGGAAGGCTGGATGAAATAGAGCCAAGAGAATTTTGAGCTTTGTGTCTTCTGAGCTCAGAGTCCTGTACAACTTAGCTGAGTGCTTCATCCATGATGGAAAGAAGCTGGAGGGGAAGGAGTTGGACTAATTTTGTTCAATGGAGTAATATTAATGGATATAATTTTTTAGCATTTTTCTGTACCATTTCATGCTTTACTTACACTGTCTCTAAACCCAACAAGCCTTGCAAAAGAGATGTTCTCTTGGTTTTTTCAGATAAAGGTACTGAGACACAGAATGTTAAGTAACTGGCTCAGGATTTGTGGCTAGTAGGTAGATAATTAACTGAGTCAAACCCCATCCTATGATCCCTCCCCTCCCTTTAAGATGGGGTTTGACTTTCAGTTATCACTTGCCTACTGGCTATAAACTTATATTTCTACTGTGTTGTATGCGAGATCACCTTAGTTTATGAGGACTCGGCACCTAAACTTCCGCTAACAAGGAGCATAGATTTTTCTGAAAGGAAAAATAACAACTCAAAAACTTCTTAAGATATATAAAATAGACAGCTAATGGGAATTCGCTTTGTGACTCAGGGAACTCAAACTGGGGCTCTGTAATAACCTAGAGAAGTGGGATGTGGAGGTAGGTAGCGGGGAGGTTCAAGAGGGAGCGGACATAGGTATACCTATGGCTGATTCATTTGATGTTTGGCAGAAACCAACACAAATTTACAACAATATTATAAATCAATTATCCTTCAACTAAAACTAACTAACTAAATAAATAACCAAGAAAAAAACCGTGTTAAGAATACATGTCTTAGCATTTATTTATTGGTATTTATAAGTCACCCAATGGCACCCCACTCCAGTACTCTTGCCTGGAAAATCCCATGGACAGAGGAGTCTGGAAGGCTGCAGTCTATGGGGTTGCTGAGGGTCAGACACGACTGAGCGACTTCACTTTCATGCATTGGAGAAGGAAATGGCAACCCACTCCAGTGTTCTTACCTTGAGAATCCCAGGGACGGGGGAGTCTGGTGGGCTGCCGTCAATGGGGTCGCACAGAGTCGGACACGACTGAAGCGACTTAGCAGCAGCAGCACTTTGTGTACAGTTCCCCTTTTGATAGTGTCAGAGGGATGGGGGGTGGAATAGGGATTGGTTACCATTGTTTCTGTGAAGAAAGCTGAGTGCCAAAGAATTGATGCTTTTGAACTGTGGTGTTGGAAAACTCTTGAGAGTCCCCTGGACTGCAGAGAGATCCAAGCAGTCCATCCTGAAGGAGATCAGCCCTGGGATTTCTTTGGAGGATATGATGCTGAAGCTGAAACTCCAGTACTTTGGCCACCTCATGCGAAGAGCTGACTCATTGGAAAAGACTCTGATGCTGGGAGGGATTGGGGCAAGAGAAGGGGACAACAGAGGATGAGATGGCTGGATGGCATCACTGACTCGATGGATGTGAGTCTGAGTGAACTGTAGGAGTTGATGGACAGGGAGGCCTGGGGTGCTGCGATTCATGGGGTTGCAGAGTCGGACACGACTGAGCGACTGAACTGAACTGACCATTGTTTCTGGAATTCCAGGAACCTGGAAATGACTTCTCTTTCTTATTAATATCTTGATACCTAACTACTTGAGTCTGCCCCACTGTCACATGCCCACCTGTACTGTTAGTTACCTGAGCTCTGCGATCAGAGAAATTTTGTGCTTACCTGCAGTGAGATTCCAGGTGCTGTACTTAGCAGATACTTGGTGTTTGTTTGATCGATTGATGGATTGACACAGTACCTGCTTGGATTGGCTTATACTTTAAAAGATAGGGTGGGGACTTCTCCGGTGGATCAGTGGCTAAGATTCTGAGCTTCCAGCACAGGGGTCCTGGGTTTGATCTCTGATCAGGGAGCTAGATCCCACATGCTGCAACTAAGACCCGGTTCAGCGAAATAAATAATTAAAAAATAAATAAAAGACAGGGTGTTCAGAGGGTAAGACAAGAAGGTCAGCTGTGGATGTAGGCACTGATAGCTCTGCAGAAGTACCATCTGAGGCAGCTGTAAAAGACCATCCCTGAGCCACAGGAGAGAGTTTCATCAGGAGAGAAGAGAGTTGAGCGCTCATGCAAATCACACCTCTGTTGAATGGAAGTCTGATCGTGGACCATAGCTGTCCCTCCGCCGGAGACTTTTGGAGTTTCTGACTCCTAAGGATCTCATTCAGCTTTAGTTTTAAGATGATAATAACCTAAACTCTCACACTGGGATGGCCTTTGATCAATGAAATGAGCTGGCAGTTTCCAGACAGATTTGTGAAATGAAATACTTCAAACTGACCAGCCCGAGAACATTTTTCACCTCTTATCCATCCCTTCTGAGCTATTCAGAGAGCAAAGTAAAAGAAATTAGAACTTTGAAATTGCTGCTTGTTCAGGGGCAACCTCTCTGGGACACAAAATGAGCTGCAATTCATCCAGTGTTCCCATGTAGAGAACTGGCAACACAGTGGCACCAACCACAGCTTAATGAGTATAGAAGTGTTGGGTGCTGTACCAGGTCTCTTGACCTCATTTAATTTTCACAGCAAATGGTCAAGATAGCAATAGTTACACTGTCTTGTAGATGAGAAATCCAAGGCTCAGAGAGAGAAATAAGTTACCCAAAGTCACACAGGTAGAAGATGGTAAAAGCCAAACTTGAACCCTAGATCTATTTGATCCAAAACCATGCTCTTAAATGTTATATAAACTGCCTTTTCTCTTTTCTGGACATCACTTCTTAAAGAGAAATGCTCCTTTACAAAGTGCAATGTGAGGACAGTTGGTCAGGTCTCCAGTCAATAAGTGGTGTGTCCTTGTGATTTGAGCGATAGGAAACATTAACATCATTTTCTGCTGTTCCTCAGTTTGGTAGCCGTTTTAAATAAACTAACAGAACTGTTTTGTAGGAGAACTTCACCTTTGAGGCCTGTTGTAGCAGGGTCATGGGTATGATTTAAATTCTTCCTAGAAGTTGGGCTGCCAAGATGGCCAGGAGAAGGACAATCAAGCCAGAAAGGTCTGAAAGATAAATGGTAAGAGTGAGAGGGAGGGAGGAGGAAGAGTTTGATTAGACATGTTTTAATCAGTGGAAGAACAACCAGGGGTGAATGTTGAGCTAGAAGATGCAAGAACATGACTGATGCTTTGATGTGAAGTCACCACGTGGATAAGGGAATAGAAGGTCAATTCAGTTCAGTTTGATTCAGTTCAGTCGCTCAGTCGTGTCTGACTCTTTGCGACCCCATGAATCACAGCACGCCAGGCCTCCCTGTCCATCACCAACTCCCGGAGTTCACTCAGACTCACATCCATCGAGTCAGTGAGTGATGCCATCCAGCTATCTCATCCTCGGTCGTCCCCTTCTCCTCCTGCCCCCAATCCCTCCCAGCATCAAAGTCTTTTCCAATGAGTCAACTCTTCACATGAGGTGGCCAAAGTACTGGAGTTTCAGCTTTAGCATCATTCCTTCCAAAGAAATCCCAGGGTTGATCTCCTTCAGAATGGACTGGTTGGATCTCCTTGCAGTCCAAGGGACTCTCAAGACTCTTCTCCAACACCACAGTTCAAAAGCATCAATTCTTCGGTGCTCAGCTTTCTTCACAGTCCAACTCTCACATCCATACATGACCACAGGAAAAACCATAGCCTTGACTAGGCGGACCTTAGTTGGCAAAGTAATGTCTCTGCTTTTGAATATGCTATCTAGGCTGCTCATAACTTTTCTTCAGGTCACTAAAAGATGCAGGGTATAGAGGAAAGGGGGCAATTAAGGTGAGAATCTTGGGAGGAAGAGGTATGCATAAGGGAAAGTGAAGGTGTTGAAGCTTGGAGAACAAGATTATGCAGGATTATGCTGGATAATTGTTAAGAGAGTCTACTCGGTTGTCAGATGATTAAAGGCAGTGTCTACCACAGTGGAGCATGTGTGCATAATCAGGTGACTTCGGATCTCCTCGGCCTTGGTGTCTGCTCCACAGGAATGGGTATGTATAGGCATGTACCTGTACATGTACAAGACTCTTCAGGGCACTTTTATTCCTAACAGTGCATGGACATGGACTGTTAGGAACAGCCCAGCAGATAATAAATTATAACATATTTAATTGCACATAATTATAATAGTACATAGCAGTTAGAAAATGAACTATCATACCTGCAACATGATAGACTAATCTCACAAACAAAATGCTGAGTGAAAGATTTTTAAAAAAGAATTCATAGAGATACTGAAAGTTGAAGCAGATTAATTTCATCTTCACCCTGGAAGAGGCATTTGGGATTCCATTCATCCTCTCTTGAGTATTTATTATCAGGTTTATCCTTCCAGCTGCTGCATGGAGATGGGTTGTTTTTGCTTGCTTGTTTTTTTTTTTTTGCCCTAATAGACTATTGAATTGACTTATTTTATTTAATTTGCAGGTCCTCTTACTCTCCAACCACTAGAGTGAAGATAAGTGTTGATGTCACAGAAATTTTATTAATAAATGGATCAGACCCAACCCTGGTTCTTTGAGGCCTTTATGACAGGCACCTGCTCAGTAATAACTGGTCTGGATCCTAAGTGGAGGTTTTATGCTTGGTCTTTATTTTGTAGTTTGACCTTCACATTTAGCCCAAAGCAGTCACCCTTTGTGGAAGACTCCAAATGAAATACAGAAATAATAATATCTTTATCAAAGGTTTTGTTGTTGCTGAGTGTGAATTTTGTGGATCTGTATACCCTTTATGCCCCAAGGAGTCATGAGTGCTAATTTAGGAATCCTGTTGATGTGGTTTCCTTGTGAGTTCTGTCTTTTAGAAATTAGCATAAACTCTCTTTCTGACATGAGGCCTCAATGCTGCAGTCCTTTTCCTTTTGCGTCTAACAAGGCAAAGATTCCACAGGGTTAATTAATGCCAGCTATCATGTGATAAGATTGAGCTAGATGAGAACATTAATAAATCATGCAGGATGAGTAAGCCAGCCATTGAGGGGAGAAAAAAGAGAACAAGCATATTTAGCAGGAGATCAAAGAGCTAAGAAACAGGGAATCTGAGACAGAGATTCTTGACATCTTATGAGAGTAGCTGAAGCAAAGGCTAGAGGTTGAGATGAGGAAGTTGTGCAGGACTAAGTTAGTAATAAGAGGCTAAAAGTGAAGATCTGAGGATGGTGATGGCAAAGTTCATGAATAAGTTGCAGAAAAGGCGAGGGCCCCGATAGAATAGAGATGAAAGTTCAGGCAGCCTCCACCAGCCATCATGATGTCAGAATGAAAAGCAAATGATCATCAAGATGTCAGAATGAAAAGCAAAATTTCCCCCAAAGTAGAAGCAACTGAGTATTTTCAATCAGTGAGGCATTTTGTGTTGGGGTGGTGGTGGTGTAATCCTTAAATCGTGCCCAATTCTTGCAGCCCTGTGGATTGTAGCCTGCCAGGCTTCTCTGAGCATAGGATTCTCCAGGCAAGAATACTGGAATCGGTTGCCATTACCTTCTCCGGGGGATCTTCCTGACTGAGGAATCGAACCTAGGTCTCTTGCGTTGCAGGCAGATTTTTTTACCAACTGAGCTATGAGGGAAGCCTTTGTGTTGGGATGGGAATGGGTAAAACGTCTAAGAGATGCAAATGTTTACTCTTCAATCATTATTTTAATTCAGCAGTATTAATTCAGTGGAAATAGGGTTTAAAAAAAATGACTATCATTCCCTTTTTTATTATGGAGATTTAAAAACATACAAAAATGGAGAGAATATTATGATACCCTAGGTGCCCATGACTCATTACCCAGGACTAACAATGATCAATAGTTTGTCATTCTTGATACATACTCATTTTAGTAAGATGAGTTCAGGAGAATTTTAATCAGTTTTTGTACTGAACAAGAGCTTGTGTCTACCTCTCAATCCCATTTGCATTTTTAAATCAAAATAGCCACCAAATATCCAACAGAGAGACATTTGGGGACAATTCTCTTTTAGGGAGCACAATTGACACAATCACGGGAGCAAGTAGCAAGACCCACCAGGTTTGGTCCCATTAGGGATCAGACATTTGCACCATATGATAGCCAGGCAGAATGATAAAGGATCTTGGCAGGTGTGAGTGCCTCAAACCCTCACCTTGATCTGCTAGACCCTTGTCCAGGTATCTTGGAGCTCAGCATNCAATCACGGGAGCAAGTAGCAAGACCCACCAGGTTTGGTCCCATTAGGGATCAGACATTTGCACCATATGATAGCCAGGCAGAATGATAAAGGATCTTGGCAGGTGTGAGTGCCTCAAACCCTCACCTTGATCTGCTAGACCCTTGTCCAGGTATCTTGGAGCTCAGCATCTCTTTAACTGTTTTATTAACTAGGCATCTTCAGAAAACGTTTTGTTGGACTCAGTCACAATGAGTACGGATGGCTGATGGGCTTCCCAGGTGGCAAAGAACTCTCCTGCCAATGCAGGAGACCCAGGAGACACAGGTTTGATCCTCGGGTTGGGAAGATCCCCTGGAGGAGGGCATGGCAACCCATTCCAGTATTCTTGCCTGGAGAATCCCATGGACAGAGGAGTCTGGTGGGCTATAGTCCATATGGTTGCAAAGAGTCGGACATGACTGAAGCGACTCAGCATGCATGATCACATGGATGGCTGGCACCTTTCATTTCTATTTGTTAGGAACATCTTCATTGTAATTGAGAAAAAGAAATTGGGTGAGATAGAAACCTGTAATTGTGGAACTGCAGTTGTTAGACAGTAGGTTAGGGAATTCTTTCTTTAGGGTGCAGGGCCCGGACCCTCAGGTTCACTAGGGTAGGCTGCCACCTACTTTGTCTGCTCACAAAATGGGTCCAGCATGTTGGTGGTGTCTCCGACCCGGGTGGGCCAGTGTGTCTTCAAAACTCCTTGGGCTCAGCTGCCTCCTCGGAAGGCTAGTCAGCCTTGTGCCAATGTTTCCAGGAGCCCTTCACATAGAAAGGTCAAGAGCTTGGGACTGTGGAGACTGCTGTGGATTGAGAGAAAACTGCAGCTGTTCACTTTATTTTTACTCCCTCCTGTTCATTCTCTTACAAGGGTTGTCTACCCTTTGCTGCTTTCTGAAATAATTATTAATTGAATTCTCTTCACTTTTTCTGAACCTTTGGTTTTTCCTCTTAGTTTCTGATTATTTTGATTCTGCCAGGTTCTTTTTCATGTCTTTTGCCTGCTGGCCCTTGATTTACAATCTGGCCTTTCTCCGTCCCACGTCCTTCTTTTCTATTCTTATCATATCATCTCTCACACTCTCTTCTTTGAGTTTGCACAGACTGGAGCAAATTAAAATACACCTCTCAAATTTTACTAGCCCAGTGATTCTATTTTAAATGAAGCCAGGACAACAAGCAAGTTGATCTCTGAAACTCAGGCAATTGAAGGACAGGATAAAAGTACCAACTCTTCTTTTCCTTCCTGGCCACTTGCTTTGATATGTTTTTATCTTTAAGAATATTATGGATTTAAGCATACTGTAAGTCACATTTTTTTCCCCAATGAGAAAAAGGAAATTGCTAATATTTTAAAATAAATTAGTTTATCTTTTGAGCAACTACTAGGTGTATAACATTGTATTAATCAGCTATACGTTTTGAATATTTTTTGAAAAGGCTGGTATCAAGTAATTAATCTATAAAAATAAGAGAGACTGAGAGTATTATGCAAGCACAAAGCCATGAAATTGTCATATGGTTTACCTTTAATAGTTTACCTTTAATAGTTTAGCTTGATTTTAATCTTTTTCATGAAGATTTTCTCAGTCATCATTGCCAGAAGATCTAGTCTTGAATCCATCCATCCCTTTATCTATCTATCTATCCATACATTAATCCACTCATGTTGTCTTCCTTCCTTCCTTTCATACACTCAACCACTCAGCGACCTGGAGTTTACTTTTTGTAAGACACTGTGCAAATGTTGGCCACGTGAAGAACAGTATAGTTTTCTGCCCTTTAAGGAGTTCATGGTTTGGTAGCAGAGCACTTATAATAATAATAGGTCATTGTTTTCACCTCTTATATTTTAAGGATGTGAATGTATTTTTATATTCCAGCTTACAAATAAAAATAAAATACAAAAAAAAAAGCAAAAAAGAAAAAAAAATATATATATTCCAGCTTAAAGATTCTTTTTATTTATTATTCCTGAGTGTCAATGATGATGGCAATTGCAAAGCAGCAACTTTGCAAACACAGAGAAGTTAAGTCATTTGCCCAAAGTTATAAGGGTAGGTAGGAAGTACCAGCGGAGAAGGCAATGGCACCCCACTCCAGTACTCTTGCCTGGAAAATCCCATGGATGGAGGAGCCTGGTGGGCTGCAGATCATGGAGTCACTAGGACTCGAAAATGACTGAGCAACTTCACTTTCNACCCGGGTGGGCCAGTGTGTCTTCAAAACTCCTTGGGCTCAGCTGCCTCCTCGGAAGGCTAGTCAGCCTTGTGCCAATGTTTCCAGGAGCCCTTCACATAGAAAGGTCAAGAGCTTGGGACTGTGGAGACTGCTGTGGATTGAGAGAAAACTGCAGCTGTTCACTTTATTTTTACTCCCTCCTGTTCATTCTCTTGCAAGGGTTGTCTACCCTTTGCTGCTTTCTGAAATAATTATTAATTGAATTCTCTTCACTTTTTCTGAACCTTTGGTTTTTCCTCTTAGTTTCTGATTATTTTGATTCTGCCAGGTTCTTTTTCATGTCTTTTGCCTGCTGGCCCTTGATTTACAATCTGGCCTTTCTCCGTCCCACGTCCTTCTTTTCTATTCTTATCATATCATCTCTCACACTCTCTTCTTTGAGTTTGCACAGACTGGAGCAAATTAAAATACACCTCTCAAATTTTACTAGCCCAATGATTCTATTTTAAATGAAGCCAGGACAACAAGCAAGTTGATCTCTGAAACTCAGGCAATTGAAGGACAGGATAAAAGTACCAACTCTTCTTTTCCTTCCTGGCCACTTGCTTTGATATGTTTTTATCTTTAAGAATATTATGGATTTAAGCATACTGTAAGTCACATTTTTTTCCCCAATGAGAAAAAGGAAATTGCTAATATTTTAAAATAAATTAGTTTATCTTTTGAGCAACTACTAGGTGTATAACATTGTATTAATCAGCTATACGTTTTGAATATTTTTTGAAAAGGCTGGTATCAAGTAATTAATCTATAAAAATAAGAGAGACTGAGAGTATTATGCAAGCACAAAGCCATGAAATTGTCATATGGTTTACCTTTAATAGTTTACCTTTAATAGTTTAGCTTGATTTTAATCTTTTTCATGAAGATTTTCTCAGTCATCATTGCCAGAAGATCTAGTCTTGAATCCATCCATCCCTTTATCTATCTATCTATCCATACATTAATCCACTCATGTTGTCTTCCTTCCTTCCTTTCATACACTCAACCACTCAGCGACCTGGAGTTTACTTTTTGTAAGACACTGTGCAAATGTTGGCCACGTGAAGAACAGTATAGTTTTCTGCCCTTTAAGGAGTTCATGGTTTGGTAGCAGAGCACTTATAATAATAATAGGTCATTGTTTTCACCTCTTATATTTTAAGGATGTGAATGTATTTTTATATTCCAGCTTACAAATAAAAATAAAATACAAAAAAAAAAGCAAAAAAGAAAAAAAAATATATATATTCCAGCTTAAAGATTCTTTTTATTTATTATTCCTGAGTGTCAATGATGATGGCAATTGCAAAGCAGCAACTTTGCAAACACAGAGAAGTTAAGTCATTTGCCCAAAGTTATAAGGGTAGGTAGGAAGTACCAGCGGAGAAGGCAATGGCACCCCACTCCAGTACTCTTGCCTGGAAAATCCCATGGATGGAGGAGCCTGGTGGGCTGCAGATCATGGGGTCGTGAAGAGTCGGAAACGACTGAGCGCCTTCATTTTCACTTTTCACTTTCATGCATTCGATAAGGAAATGGCAGCCTCCTCCAGTGTTCTTGCCTGGAGAATCCTAGGGACGGGGGAGCCTGGTGGGAGGCCGTCTATGGGGTCACACAGAGTTGAACACAACTGAAGCGACTTAGCAGCAGCAGCAGCAGCAGGAAGTACCAGACAACTCAGTATCAAGATGCTTGTCTCTTGTACTTAATTCATTCCACTCACTTGGTGCTTATTGGATAGTATTCGCTTGTAGTACAAGGCATTTGCTAATGTTCTCATCATGGGCAAGTTAAACTGTTAGAGCCTCAATATCTTCACCTGCAGAAGTAGAATAGTGGTACCTACATAAAAATGGGCCACTGTGAGCAGTAAATGGGATCCTGGCTGTGGAAGAACCACTGTGGTACCTGGCATGTAGATGACTCTCTGTTAATATCTGTCTTCCAAATCCTAGTCTCTTCTTTCTACTGGATTTTAGTTCCCCCAGGGCATATTCCCTGCTCCTGGTGGGAACTCAGGAACTTTGATTAATGAGTAGGGCTTTGTCAGGCCTTAGGAGGCCAAGCTTTGTCAGTGCTTACTTCACCAATTAAGTCTCCACTCTCTCCTTAATTTTTGGAATCATGTAGATATATTGTAGAACACTGCTTTCCCTAACTAGCCCATTGTCATCATAATCATCAAAATCATCATCTTCAAAGCCTTTAGTAAAACATTCCCAGAGCACAATCTTCACCTAATTTCCCAAACGATTTATGTGATCCACTGGTTTGAAGAACTACTAATTCCAAAGAGTTTCCTTTTCTCTAAAAGCCAAGTGTCCTCTATAGGGTGGCCAGATAAAATACAGAATGCCTGGTGAAATTAGCACGTCAATGAAACAATGAATGTTATTTCAGCTTAAATATGTCTCAAATATTACACATAGCATACTTATGCCAAAAAAAATTCATTCAATGTTTATCAAAAATACAAATTTAACTGGGCACCCTGGATTTTTATTGACTAGATCTGGCAACCCCAGGGCCAGTGCCAGCGACAGTGTGAGAGGAATGTGAGGAAAAGAGGCCAGCTTTTTAATGCACTGTTGACTGCTCTCTGAGATGCACAGAGTGCCCTTCTAGCCAACTTTGCCCTCAATAAAAAATACGAGTTGTTAACTGGAGTTGTCTGAGGCTCCCAAAGTTTAATTTCTCCCCCAACAGACATTATTTTTCATAATCCACAACTGACTGTAAATTTAGGTGCTGTGGTGGAAAAAGATTTTCTTTGAGAATTTCTGGTCCTCAAGGTTCCAGGTGGCCCCCTTTCTGTCATCACCCTGGGGACAGCCTGCGGCAAAATAATGCTAATGACATCTCTCCTACAACCTGCTTCTGTTCCGTAAGTTTGTGTCACTGTGAATCCTCAGCCCTCTCTCCTTACTTTATTTTTTGTAATCTGAAAAAAGGCTGAAAAGATGAAAAAAAAAATTCTGAACTTAATCGAAAGTCTACCTAATGACAGTGAGTCATGCAGTGGGCTTGTAAAGAGCGTAGCTCATGTGCACTTAACCGTAATGGTTCTACAAAGTAATGAAGACTCAAGTGGTCCTTATTCGGTATCCAGCTGTGAATTAGGACACATCTAACATTCTGATTGCTGAAGGAAATCGGTAATTGATGTGACAGAATGACCATTATTATTATTATTACTTACTTTTTTTTTTAATCCAGACATAGCAGCTAGGAACTGGTCCCCAGCCTCTTTGGGGTATAGCAGGTGTGGAGGGCGAGAGCTGCCCTTCCATTAAATCTTCCAATGGGGGCTCTAATAAATTTTGCATTGAAATAAGTAATGACCACATTTAACGACCAGTTTGTCTGAGTGTTAACAGCTTGTGAGCCAACAAACTGGTCATTAACAGGTGCTAACTTCTGCTTTCTGGCTTAAATGACCCATTCTCATCTCTTTCTCCTGTTTGTGTTGGGGGCGTATGCAAATTCCTGGCTGGTTTTCCATTTTTCCTGTGATCTTCAGCTCTTATTAATGAGTTTGGTACTTCTCAGCTCCTGGCGCCTCTTCCCTAGGACTACCTCTTCTGTAGTCCACGGATGAATGGATTTTTTAAAGTTCATTTTTACCCCTGAAGGATGAAGGTATCCTGTCAGAATTTGGTCCCAGAATAAACTAGGTGACAAGTCCAAAAGAAAAAGTCACTCCTGAAACATAAAATCTACTCTGATGAAGGAATGCAAATAGGTTAAAATATTACAGCTTGAGGCAGCATTATGTCCCCTAAGGGGGGTTGTGACAGAGATTATTGTCTCTGTGCTAGAAATGAACAGACTTTTCGATTTGAAGAGCGTGTAACTTACTCACCCAAAGTCCAATATATGTCCATAATGAGGCTGGGTCTTCTGAGGAATCCCCGTCTCATTCTTTCTTGCTTTGGTTTCCTTGTCTTTGCCAGATTATGAGCCAGTAAAAAGGGACACGCTTCTCTCGATATACCAGTGAAGGAATGGGGTTGGAGAGAGGATTTGGACCTTTGGTCTTGTTAGCGCCGATTCACTGCATCAGCTTCCTGTAAACAGAAGGGGAGTTAGAACATAAGAAGTCCAAGTTTTGCCTTGTGAGCCCCATCTTGACCATCTTGTGTGTATGAAGGTTGCACTGAATTATATACTGTTCTCTCTCAGGCAGTGCTTCTCAAACGATTTGTGGCAAAGGGCTATTAAATTCTTTTTTCAGTCAATTGCAGACTGATAATTTGTAGAAGATAAGATCATGTGCTCAGGTGTCCTGACAATGTCAGTTGCTATATACATGTTTAAACACTTTCTCTTGCTTTCTCTACTAAGATAGGAACAGATAGTGTCTACCCAGTATTAGTCCATGGACCTTACCTGGGACTGCACTGTTCTCCTGAGCTTGAACCTTACCTCTTTGGTGGAAGAAAGCTGTGGACCAGCCCCTCCCTGCCATGCTCCTTTCCTTGGGATGTCTTCTGGGGGGAAGGTGGGCAATGAATGCCTGGATGAATTTCTGAACAAGAGACACTTGTCTCAGCTCCCAGTGTTTTTGGCACAATCTTCTATTATACTTGACCAACACAAATGAAGTAGCTTAGTTATCAAAGTCATTTTCCATCCTGGGTGTTCTTCAGATCAGAGTGGCCAGAGCCCTTGTCCTGAAAAATCAAAGCCTGAGAGCAGAGTTGGTATTTGGGAAGGAGGTGGGCTGCCCTGGTGGCTCAGATGGTAAAGAATCTGCCTGCAATGTGGGAGACCTGGGTTTGATCCCTGGGTTGGGAAGATCCCCTGGAGAAGGGAATGGTAACCCACTCCAGGATTCTTGCCTGGAGAATGCCATGGATAGTGCGGCCTGGTGGGCTACAGTCTAGGGGGTTGCAGAGAGTTGGACACGCCTAAGTGACTAACTCTTTCACTTTCAAGGAGAGGTGTGTGTGCTGGGTCCTCTCACACATGGAAGTGGTTTATAAAATGGGCCCTTTATAAGGTTCTGTGTACTTTATAAATGTTAGAATTTTAAGGCTTAATAATGAAGCTTGTAGGAATGATGAGAGCAATTTGTAAAATGGCATGTAAAGGCACACTGACGCTTTCCTCTCAGATGCTATGACATCTAATTGTATTAATAAGCTACAAGATGCAGTTTACCTTCTTGTTGATGGTTGTTTTCAGTTTATCACAAGATAGGAGATAGAAGTGCACTGTTTAAAGTTGTGAGTGGGATTCAACAGGGTAATACATTTCTTTTAAAGGTCATTTACATATTGTTCAAAAAATATTGAAAAGCAAAATTGTTAAAGTTAAAAGTGAACATATATTTTATGAAGTCTTGATATCAGTTGGTATAGCAATAACCATATGAATATCAACTTTATATCAGTGGCTTTGTTGAATTTGAATTAAAAAGTCCCTGTGTTCTGAGTCTAGATTTTGGAGTGACTGGGTGGGCATTTGAGTAGGTGCTTTTGACAGAGTTGGCAATCAGGATTGAGAAACTTTAGATGTGGCAATCGATGCTATCAAGGTAAATGAGGTCACTAAGTGACAAAAATAAAGAGATGGGACAGCTGGGAGGGGAATGGGGTCGAGGCAGAAGGAAAAAGAATGAACAGAAGAGCAAGACACAGATGCACTCCATGCAGAAGACCAAGGAAAGAACTTCCAAAAAGGAGCATGTTCTACACTGGGAGAGGATGAAGAAGGATGAAAGGCGTGTAGTAGTGGGTGCCCTGTGTGCCCTGTGGGTCTCCTTCAGTGTCTCTAGGTGTCCCTCCTCAGTCCTGATGTGCTTTTGGCTCCAACTGCTGGCCCCTGTGACTCTTCTTGTGAAGATCACTTTCAGGATACTGGAGTGACTTTGCTGGCAAGCTCAGAGAGAAGCAAATGCCTGGAATGACCGTCTCCTCCCTCCCACCTGCTCCTTGATGGATCACAACCTTGCTGTGGTGAAGGGACTTGTGGAACTCAATGAAACTATGAGCTGGGTTGGGCAGGGCCATACATGCCATTTTACAAGAAGAGTTCTGACAAAACGTGGTCCACTGAAGAAGGGAATGGCAAACCACTCTAGTACCCTTGCTGTGAGGACCCCATGAACAGTATGAAAAAGGCAAAAAAATATGATGTTGGAAAGTGAGCCCCCTAGCTTGGAAGGTGTCCAATAAGCTACTGGAGAGGAATGAAGGGCAATTACTAATAGCTCCAGAAAGATGAAGTGGCTAGGCCAAAGCAGAAATGATGCTCAGCTGTGGATGTGTCTGGTAGTGAAAATAAAGTCCAGTGCTGTAAACAATAATTTTACGTAGGAACCTGGAATGTTAGGTCCTTGAATCAAGGTAGATTGGCATGACTTCAGTAGTACATGAACCAAGAACTTTCAGATGTATAAAGCGGGTTTCGAAGGGGCAGAGGAACCAGAGATAAAATTGCCAGCATTTGTAAGATCATGGAGAAAACAAGGGAGTTCCAGAAAAACATCTACTTTTGCTTCATTGACTATGCTAGAACTTTTGACAGTTTTGATCACAACAAACTGTGGAATATTGTTAAAGAGATGGTTGTACCAAACCACCTTACCTGTCTCTTGAGTAACCTGTATGCAGGGCGAGAGGAAACTGTTAGAACCTGACTGGTTCCAAATTGGAAAGGAGTACATGAAGGCTGCCTCTTGTCACCCTGCTTGTTTAACTTCTATACAGAGTACATCATGCGAAATGCTGGGCCAGATGAATCACAAACTGGAATCAAGATTGCTGGGAGAAATATCAACAACCTCAGATATGTAGATGGTACCATTTTAATGGCAGAAAGTGAAAAAGAACTAAAAAACCTCTTGATGAGAGTGAAAGAGGAGAGTGAAAGAGCTGGCTTGAAATTCAACATTAAAACACTAATATCGTGGCATCCCATCCCATTACTTCATAGCAAATAGGAGAAAAAGTGGTAGCAGTGACAGATCTTATTTTCTTGGGCTCCAAAATCACTGTGGATGGTGACTACAGCTATGAAATTAAAAGTCACTTGTTCCTTTAAGGAAAGAAACCTAGACGGCATGTTAAAAGGCAGAAACATAGCTTTGCCAACAAAGGTCCACATAGTCAAATCTATGGTTTTTCCAGTAGTCATGTATGGATGTGAGAGTTGGTTCATAAAAGAAGGCTGATTGCCAGAGAGTTGATGCTTTAAACTGTGTTGCTGTTGAAGACTCTTGAGAGTCCTTTGGACTACAAGGAGATCAAACTAGTCAATCCTAATGGAAATCAATCCTGAATGTTCATTGGAAGGATTGTTGCTAAGGCTGAAGCTCCAGTACTTTGGTCACCTGATGAGAAGAACTGGCTTATTGGAAAAGACTCTGATGCTGGGAAAGATTGAAGGCAACAGGAGAAGGTGGTGGTGGAGAATGAGATGGTTAGATAGCATCACTGACTCAATGGACATGAATTTGAGCAAACACTGGGAGTGCAGGACAGAGGGCCCTGGTGTGCTACAGTTCACAGGGTTGTGAAGAGTTGGGTTTGACTTAGGGACTGAACACCGCCACCACCACGAACAATAGCACCTCCCATCTGAGTCCTCAGCTTGTGACTGCCAGTTGGGGAGTATGAAAGCCCAGCTACCTTGTCATAAGTCAGGACAACTCTGAGGCATAATTTATACTTTAGAACTTCCCTCTGAGACTTTGTTCGGCTTCTTTTTTTACTTTGCCCTGCTTCCTCCACTCCTTTATCTGTTCTCCTCTGGAGCAGCATCTTCATTTATCATTTCCCTATTAATCCTCACTGCACGATCTTCTCCTATGGATGGGATCTATAATCGTGTGGTCTTGGGAGAATATTCCTGAGGATGGAGCAAGCACTAGTTAGTCCCAAGAGGGTGGAGTGATGAGAAGAGGATGCCAGGTTGGAAAGGATTGAGGAGGCACTGGATAAGGGCCTAGATGGAGATCTTAGTACAGAACATTCAGTGGAGAAATTTGATGGTGAAAAGTTCAAGAGAGTTACAGGTTCATTCGATCACAGAAGGATGTATGTTGGTTTTTAGACTAGAAAGAATTGGAGCCTATGGATAGTCAGAAGGGAAGAAATTAATGAGAAGGATGACAGAAAATACTCGAGTGAGATGAGAGGCAGAGGTTGAAATTACCTTGGAAAAGATGGGAGAAGTCATGGGTGTTGCAAAGGAGGCAGCATCATGTGTTGTTGGACACAGAGGTGGGAATGGGGGGGTGAGTAGCAAGCTGAATATGGAGGATGGCAGAAGTCAGGCTGGGCAGGATGTCGAGATGATCTAGTGGGACTTCTTCATCTCCCAGATTATAAAATGGTTCAGAGTCAGCTAGCCAGGAGCAGAGCGAAGACCAGGAGCAGCTACTTCATGGCTCTTGGGTTTTCGTCGCTGTCTTAAGCTGCCAGGTTGCCTGCAGGGAGAAGGACACAGGAGAGTGAGGACTTTGGATGGTGGAGGGGATCCTAATGAACATCCTCCCTCCTAGGAAGTCCTGGGCCAGCAACAGACCAAGAAAAAGGTAGATTCTTTGTCTCTCTTAGGTCAGGTGATCCTAAGTGCCACAGACACATTCAACGTGCCAGTTCTCAACAAAAAACAAGTTGCTCCAGAGAAAAGCGTCTTTCAGTCCCAACTGTGGATTTGGGAGAAAATACTCTAAGGAGGAGGACCTGGGTCCTGGTTCCAGGACAGTTCTCAAGTTGATTTTAAAGTATGTAATTGTTTTAAAGCCCTTAATATGGCTATAGGTGTCGCTTACAGATGTCCATCAACAAAGAGAAGCTTAGTGAGTTTCCTGACTCTGGAAAGGGTGGAGGTCAGGGGAGCCAAGAGGTGGAAGAGATCTTACCATTCTTTGTGAACGTCTGGAATTTAACTTAAGTCATTAGCTATCAGGCATTAAGAAAGAGCCTTTATTTTTGCAGGAGGATTTATGGCCTTTTATGTGTTTATTTTTCCTTCACTATTAGACATCCAAGGAGGAAAGAACATAAGGGTCAGAGACTCCCTCTGTCCAGCCATAGGCCACATCTCCCCAGGTTCCCTGAAGCAGAGTGATGGGAGAAGGCCGTGTTTTACTGACCTGCACTAACAGAGTGCCTCACATTTCATCAAGAGTCAGGCCTCCTACTCTTCTTACCCCATTCCACTTGGCCCCATCTGGGTACCCATGCCCACTGTCATTCCCTGATTTTCTTGCTCACTTTTTTATGCCACTCACTGACTGTCTGGTCCTCTACTTGGTTTGTGAGAATAGATAAGGACAAACTACAATCGTTACCCTCAAAGAGTTTACTGGGGGAACATTTTCATAACCCAAGGAGTTAAATAATAGCTTTAACTAAGTCAATTCAAGGCAGTTTCGAGAGCTATCAGTGTTGAGTTAGTTACTAAAACTGAAAGGATTCAGAGGGAGAGATTGCTGGGCTGCACCGGGTGTTCTGTGATGGTGTCTTAGTGGAAACGGGAGGGTAGCCAGGTCCTGAATGTTTCACAGAATGGCATGTGGAGGGTGAGAGGAGGCTGGGGGCAGTCGCCTTCATGCACACCATATGTACGTAAATCTGTGATGTGTATTTAAGCAGATTCAGTGCATAACGGGGGCATTGATCTGTTTTTATTCCCAAGGCAAATGAACTTGTGTGGGTAGCACGGGGGCTCATTAAGTGCTTGGTGAATTGGAAGGCAGTTTCTGAGAGACTGGAATGCTGAGCCTGGCAACCCTGAAAGATCACTCCATCAATATTTAGTGAGGGACTGTGACTTGCAAGGATTCTTGTGAGACGATGCAATGGGAGGTACAGAGGAAAAGAAGACATCCCTGCCTTTGAGACCTGTAGAGTCAATGTTGGGGGATGGACACAAGAACACATTTAACAGTTCAAGGGTCTCAAAAAGTCAATATAAATAAGTAGTGCTCCAAAATTACTAGAGGACTTCAAGTATTTGACAGTGAAGGGATGAGGGAAGAGTGTTGAATATACTATGACTTTTAGAAATATATATATTTATTTATTTTTATTGAAGTGTAGTTGATTTACAGTGTTGTGTTAATTTCAGGTGTACAGCAAAGTGATTCATATATATATATGTATATATAATGTTCTTTTTCAAATTCCTTTTCATTACAGGTTATTGGAAGATATTGCATATAGTTCCCTGTGCTATACAGTAGGTCCTTGCTACTTATCTATTTTCTGTACAGTAATGTGTATCTGTTAGTCCCACATATATATGTGTATATATATATGTGTGTGTGTGTATATACATTTAAAAATCAAACTCTTGACTTGGGGGGAAAGTTTTTTGCTCTTTTTAAAACGATCATATTTATGTTTTTGTCTTTTTAGCTGTCCCGGATCTTTGTTGCTGCGTGAAGGCTGTCTCTAGCTGCAGTGAGCAGCGGCTATTCTCTAGTTGCGGTAGGCGAGCTTCTCATTGAGGTGGCCTCTCGTGTTGTGGTGCACACGCTCTAGGGCACAGGGACTCAGCAGTTGCAGCACATGAGCTCAAGAGTTGTGGCTCCTAGGAGACTTTATATTGAATCTGAACATCTTCATTCTCTCACTTTCTATGAACACTTTGCTTTCCCCTAGTGTCATGGTGCAGGAGATAAACATGAAGAAGTAACTCCTACAATGACCTCCTCAACCCATGTCGAGTCATTCATTTTCTCTCCTTTCTCACCATTATGATGTCAGAGCCAGAAACTTGTGATTGCTCTTGGGAGACTTTATATAGAGTCAGTGATGGGGGATGGACACAAGAACACATCCCCTGTCACCATAAACTGTCATTCTGAGTTTTCGCTCTGCCCGTGGCATGTGCACCTAAGGAGGCACTAATGTCAGTGGCATGGCAGGGCCATACCACACAGGGGAGAGGAAGTGGCAACAGAAGAGGGAAGTATTGTGGTAAATGTGAAGGAACAAGACCACATCCCCCCAATTAAAAAGTGTCCATCCATTGACAGGAAGATATTTCACTAACAAATGGGTGGATTATACATCTTCTACTTTGGGGATTGGCCTCACAGTGGGTTCTTTCTTGACCATAATCTGGGTGTGGGTAAAAGTCCTTCTATGATTGGAAAGAAAAATTCCATAGATAACTGAGAGGTAACCCAGCCGGACAGCAAAGAGTTGACTGTGCCATACCTAATTGACAGTGGAAGGGTAACCTCAGGTTACGTGCCTTTTGATTGAAGTTCCATATTAGCTGTTTGCTTGCAAGGAGCAGATGTTTTGGCTCTGGTGGTCACTGCTCACCTCTGTCTGGGAGATGCATCAATCACTTTAATTATAATGGAACGTGGGGCCAGCATCTGAAGGAGAAAAATCAACCCAATCCCAAGAACAATCTTTCTTGATGAATTCTCCCCTAAATCGAAACAATTCACTAGGTATCCCAGCTGGGGTTCATATGCTTTTGATTACTGCGGGCTATTTAGCTCTACAAAATGACAGGCTGCTTAATGGACTTTTAATGGTTATAGGTTTCTCTCTCTTTTTTTTAATGAGCTTCACCAGTTTGTTACTAATGCCCTGTAGAAATTTGGCAAGGGGCCAGGCTGGATGTTCCACATTTCTGGTTTCTAGGCCGCATACAAGCAACCATCGTAGCCAGTGGGGAAGGATGTTGCCGTTCGGAGGGTGATTGCCATTAGGGCAAGGAGAGCAGGAAAGTGAGCTGAGTGCCCTGTAGTCCTAATAATTGTGTCATCTTAGAGAAGGTGGTTGCATTTTGTAGCTGAAGTTACCCCAAAGGTTTCAAAGGTCTGGGGATCCCAGGTGCCAGGAGAGTTGATAGTGCTGGGAATGACCGTGCCTTCCTCTGATTTCCATCTTGTTCATAAGAGGTGCCTCTCCTAGACTCAGATGCATTCTGTCCACCAAAGGGCCTGTGAACATCACAAGGCCAAGGTCAGATTGTGCTCAATCATGTTGGTATCCGCAGTGCCAGGTACCAAACTGGGCCCAATGTAGGAACTCAATTCAGGTCTGTTGAACAAGAGACCACAAACAATTGCAAAGAATGAGGGAGAAAAGCTTTTATTGAAGGGCCTCCCTCTGTGGGTTTCCAGAGATAAGCGTGAGATCTGGGGGCAAGCAGAGAGAGAGAGAGAAGACAAGAGAGACGGTGCCCCAAGTTGCTAAGGACTACACTGAGTCTCAATTCTGGCCATGCACCAAACATGGTGCTAAATACTTTGTAGGCATCATCTGCCCTTAGTCCTTTCAGCTACATCAACAGGTGGATAGTAGTATGTGGATGAGTGTTCCCCAACCAGCTTTGGGGGGCTGCCCAGATTTGTAGCATATACTAATTTCTGTTGTAAATATTCCTATAGGCTACTTCAAATTTCCAGTGTGACCTTAGCCAGCTGGTGAAATTCCAGAAAATTAAAAAACTGGCTTTTGCGAGTTGCTGCCAGCGTCCCAGTAGACTTAGTCATCACCCCAATTTACAGATGCAGAGGATGAAGCTCGAAACAGCAAAGGACACAATCCAGGTCCAGAAGTTTCCAAACACTGTGTTCTTTTTTTAAAATTGGAGTTTAATTGCTTTACAATGTTGTATTAATTTTTGCTATACAATGAAGTGAAGCAACTATATGTATACATATATCCCCTCCCTGTTGGACCTCCCAACCCCCACCCCTCTAAGTCATCACAGATGAGCTCATCACCTTGCTGAGCTTCCCGTGCTTTAAAGCAAGTTCCCACTGCTGCTGCTGCTGCTAAGTCACTTCAGTCGTGTCTGACTCTGTGTGACTCCATAGACGGCAGCCCACCAGGCTCCCCCATCCCTGGGATTCTCCAGGCAAGAATACTGGAGTGGGTTGCCATTTCCTTCTCCAATGCATGAAAGAGAAAAGTGAAAGTGAAGTCGCTCAGTCTGTCCGACTGTTAGCGACCCCATGGACTGCAGCCCACCAGGCTACTCCGTCCATGGGATTTTCCAGGCAAGAGTACTGGAGTGGGGTGCCATTGCCTTCCCCGAAGTTCCCACTAGCTAGCTGTTTTACACAGGGTAGTATATAAATGTCAATCCTTATCTCCTTAATTCCTTCCACCCTCCCGTCCCCCTCTGTGTCCACATGTCCATGTCCTTGACCATTGATTGCCCTGCGTGATTTCCATAGACTTGTTTCCCACAGTGTCAGAGTAGCCACAAAACTAGGAAATAGGCAACTTGACTCATGCTGATCTACATCCCATTGTGGTTTCCTGGGGCTTCCCTGTAGGTTTCACATGAAATTTGCTGTAGAACTTCTTTGGAGGTATCCTGGTTCCTGGGCTACCCCTCTTCATCCTCGCTCACTCTGGAGATTTTGCTTCTTCACGTACAGCTGACTATACAGGCTTTTGTACTACTGTGAAGTATTTCTTATGGCACCATCTCCTTATTGAACAGATGAGCAAATTGGGGGTCCTAAGAGATTACATGGCTTGTCCAGATCCACATAGCCTGTCAGTGACGGTGCTGAAAGTAAAATTGAGATCTGATTCCTGACCCAAGGCACTTCGCTGGAAAATATAGGACCTTCCATCTCTTAAGAATAACAAACAGGACTTGGAGTTTCAAACATGTAGATGGAGTGGATTTTCCTGCCTCGTTGCTGATGTTCTTCCTCACTGCTGGCTCCTAGTTTGAAAGATTCAACTTGACTTCCCTTGATTCTGGTGCAATGAGCCGAGAATTCAAGGCCCGGCCCGCAGGAGCATGTCATCGTGAAGCGAAGGCAGCAAACGTGAAAGACATTCTTTGGGAGCTTTAGTGGACGAGGAGGAGGGGCCAGGAGAAAGGGCAGGGGCTCCTTGCTGAGACACCCTCATGTTTCGCAGTCCCAAGATACTCCTAAATCACACCCAGGTCATGTGGTGCCTATACTTGTCTCTTGGCCCAGGGTGAAAACAGTTCATGTTGTAAAATTAACTTTCCACATTTGGCTGGCCCACACGGGGCCAGCTTTCTTTCAAAATGAGTTTGCGAATGAATGAATGAATGTGTTGACTGGGTTACTGTTCTTGGGGGAGCCTTCTCTGCACTGGACTTGGAGAAGGATTAAAGCTAGTTTTGAAAAGTGTTGGTGCTCTCCCAAACACAGCATGCTGATAGAATTCTGGTCTCACTTTTATTTGCTGTGGAACAAAATGCTCTAGTTTTCATGGAAGAAATAGACCAGCAGATGGTGTTTGGTAGATGGCATGAATGTAGCCTTGACCCCCCCAAATTTACCATCTGCCCCTTACCCCATGAGGTCCACAGGTGGTAAAAGAAAGGAAATTGATTGTTACTATTTTAGTATTCCCAAACTGTGGAAATTCCCTAAATGATGGCATTCTTAAATTTGGTTATAAAAAATTTAGAGAGCAATATCTTCAATTTAAACAGATTTTCCAGGGTTTAATCTGGCCTAAGAATAAAATGTGGTCTCAGTGGCATCACCCTGTTTATGTCTTTTTTGGGGGAGAGGGGGAGGTAACTTCTGATCTGATCCTTTCTTTGCCAGTCTCACGGCTGAGGGTCTTCTACATCATCCCTGACTCTGGACATGACTCTTGGATTCACTGTTGCTTCTAATCACCAAAAAGCGGGGTAATCAATGTGCAGAGGATCTAGAATCTTAGAGACCTGGGTTTGAACTAATTTTCAACTGTGGAGCAATGGACAACTTAAATATCAGTTTCCTCACTGGTCAAATGAGGAAACTGTTGTGGTTAATAAGACCACTGGAGATGGTTGTTAAGATTAAATGAGAAAAGGCACATATAGCATTCAGGACAGTGCAGACCATTTTCAAAATATGCTGTAATCACCATTATCATCAATATCACCATTGCCACCATAATCTCCAACTATAATACAGAGCTATCTTAATTGGGGTGTAAAAGGGACTTCTGGAAACTGGTGATTTATTTTGGCATTAGTATGAAGAATGGTGGAACTCCTTAGGTTGACGGCTCCACTCTTTTTTTCTCCAAAAGGAGATTCCCATAGGCCACCAGTCAACACATGACTCAGAGAATGGAATGCTTTGTGAAGCTTTCATTGGGTTGGGTTGACTATTACGGAAGCAGGGAAAATTGAAGTCAAGATTTTATTATATTGCAAATGTTGCATGATTTAATGGGCTGGACTGAGCACTGGGATTAGGAATCTGAGGTTTTGTAGAACTAGTTTGCTCAGATTTGGGAGAAGGATTTACAGGGGGCTGGATTTAAAAGATTCTAACTTTGGAAATTTTTGTTGTAGTTTTAATGATGGCAGAGGTTCAGGAATAAAGGGTGTAGGTGGAAGCAGGGACCTGAGAGGGCAACCTCTGAAGTATATATATATTTGTAGTACTTCTTACTGGGGTATAGCTGTCTTTATTTTTAATGATTGCGTTGACACTGAGAGAATAGGGACTGGCTGGGGTGTAACTTATTGAGAGGAGGAAGAGTAGATGATCTAAATGAGACCTGCAGTTCTTTAAAAAAGATCCAAAAGAGATTGACCTGTAAACCTCACCTCTCTAGCTTTCACCTGGATCTTTTCTCAGAAATGTTCAAGTGATAGTTAGAATTATGAAGTTGTGGTACAAGAGCTATCACAGAGTTTGCATCACCTTCTGTTACAGACAAAGAAACTCCAAAAAAGTGAGGTCAAATTTTGATCACACATCATCCTCCCGTTTCCCTCCATCAAGCCAAAGATAAAGCCATTGTCCTTGTATTCTTGGTAGAAAAGGTCAAGATTGCCCCATTTTTCATTCCTCTCTTATGCTAGCAGTACATGTTGCTGAACTCATTGCATGCTGGCTAGTACATCATTATCTTTAATAAACATTAATTGAGTGTCTAGCCTAGTGTGTACAAAGTTCATGATAAATAAGACACAGATCTTGCCTTTAAAAACCTTAAAATCTTCAAGCAATAACATCAGGCTTCAGTAAAGCTATCTAAAGTTTATAAATATTCTGCTAGAGAAGTATAATTGAGAGTTCCAACGCAGGTGCCAGGGTGGGATTTTGATGCTGGTTTTCTGCCTCTTCTGTTTCAGACATTACTTTACCAACAAAGGTCCATCTAGTCAAAGCTGTGGTTTTTCCAGTAGTGATGTATGGATGTGAGAATTGGACAATAAAGAAAGCAGAGCACCAAAGAATTGATGCTTTTGAACTGTGGTGTTGGATAAGACGCTTGAGAATCCCTTGGACTGCAAGGAGATCCAACCAGTCAATCTTAAAGGAAATCAGTCCTGACTATTCACTGGAAGGACTGATGCTGAAACTGAAACTCCAGTACTTTGGCCACTTGATGCAAAGAACCGACTCATTGGAAAAGATCCTGATGCTGGGAAAGATGGAAGGCATGAAGAGAAGGGGATGACAGAGGATGAGATGGTTGGATGGCATCACCGATGTGATGGACATGAGTTTGAGTAAACTCCAGGAGTTGGTGATGGACAGGGAAGCCTGGTGTACTGCAGTCCATGGGGTCACAAAGAGTTGGACACAACTGAACGACTGGACTGAACTTCTGCCTCTTCACTGTGACAACGTAAGTTGTCACTTGGTATTTTTGAGCTTCTCTTCTATCAATTTGAAAACACTGATGACAATACCTGTCCCTCCTAGTTCTGAATTTTGAGGCACAAATGAGATCATAGATTTGCTTATAAACTCTGAAGTGTAGTAGAAGTTGAACACATCAGTAGAAATGGAAGAGATTTTACTCTATGGGACTGTGCCCGCAAATGAAGAGTTAAAGTAATTAATCATTCTATTTGTCATTATCATCATCATTAATATCTTCATTATTATCATCCAGGAGTTATCATTAGACACCTCTATGCATTTAGCATTTTCTTGCTCTCCAGGACCCTACAAACAAACAGCCTCTTTCATTCAATGTGTTCAGATACTGGTGACTAATCAGAGTTTACATCACCTGGTTAGATGAACCATTTTTCATGTTACTTTGGGTATTTGTATTGATACAGGGCAATTTGTGCAGTAGTTTTTTCCCTCTTTATCTGTGTTATTTTCTGCATAGTAAGTCAGAAGAATCTTAACCTAATGATAGGGCTTAATATTTTCCTCTATCAAGTCCACAGATGCAATGTTGACTGTTGTAGGTATTGAAAGCGATGTGGGCCCAGAAATAACATCCTTCATATCAAAGAATTTTATGGAGAACTGGCACAAGTTGCAAATAATTTTAAGAAAATTAATTCCAGGATCCGACAGAAGGCAGAAGTCATGAAAGTACACTGTGGCCCAGAGATTATGATGCCTATTGTTGGTTTGGTCACCAAGGCTGAAATAAACATTTCAGGCAGCATCTAATTCTCCTTTAGAGTTATCTTTGCTTGCTTCTGAAACAACTTGGAGATCAGGTAGTTACCTGTCTGACATTCAGTTTATTTTCTCCTGTACTTTGGTTAAATAAAATGGATTTTATTTGAGCACTCAGCCTCCCTTGTAGCTAGAAGTTAGTAATTAGATTAAGAATTTGCTGGAGACTTCCCAGGAGGTCCAGCGGTTGGGACTTCACCTTCCAATGTAGGGAGTGCAGGTCTGACACCAGGTCAGAGAGTTAAGATCCCACATGCCTCACAGCCAAAAATCCAAAACAGAAAACAGAAGCAGTATTGTAACAAATTCAATAAAGACTTTAAAAATGGTCCACATCAAAAAAGAAAATCCTAAAAACTGTTATTACTTGAGACTTTCAGGAAAGCTCCTTGAGAAGGGAAAAACAGCTGACACATATCTCACTTTCGTTTTTTTCTCCACCCCCCCCATTTTTCCCACTCCATGTTTGGATACGAATGTGACCACTGGAGCCTCTCCAACAGCCGTCTTAGACCATGGGGCAACCTTGAAGATGGGAACCACATCTCAAGATGATGGAACCTAAACCCAGAGGGAGCCTTACACCACAGCCCTGCCATGCAATCCCAGACGGCTTTGTTCTGGACTTCTTTCACATGAGTAGGAAGTGAACTTATTTAATCACCACTACTTCCAGACTCTGCTACTAGCAGCCAATGTCATTCCTAACTGATACATGTGCGTTACCCCCAGTGAGTAATGCCCTTGTTTCTTTGCTTCTAGCTCCTGGAAACACTGTCAGTCCATGCTGATTCACAAGCCCCTACAAGAGCAAAGCTGGACCCAGCTTCTGCTAATGAGCAGAGGAATTGCTTGCAAACACAATGCTGGGATTATAAAGTGATGGCAGCCGTGCCAGAATAGGAAGGTCAGATGGAAAATCATGCCAGTAAATATTTTCAATGAATATCCTGTCCACTTCTAGTGCCCTCCAAATACCATAGTTCAGACCCCCAGTTCAGGTGGTAGGACTGCAGCTTCTCTTCCCCAGAGACATCATTTCTGTCTGTGGGAGAATGATGAGGGTCTTGGGTACCACTCCAAATTTTTCTCTGTGTAGCTAGCTATTCCACAGGAGCCTATATTTGTTCTGACTTGTAACTGAAATCCTTGTTTGTCTGAATTTCTTTTCCTTGGCAACTCCATCTGTAATCTCAGAGATGGTAGCTGCAATTCACTTAGCTAATCTCACCCACGTTTGGCTGAGTGATACTGTGCTGGCAGGGTTCACAAGACTAGGGGATACGGCCTCGGTCCACTCGCTATAGCAGTGTCCTCTCGACTGTTTACTAGGAGCTCTGTAGTGCTCTTTCCACTTTTGACTTTGTTTCAAGGCAAAATTTCAGGGAACGATTTCAGAAAGACTTCTATAATTCCTAAATGGCTGTCTCATCACTGAGGTAGTTAAACTTCCAGTGAGATCTTGGCACATTCCTGAGACTAAAATAACCTAGAACAAATCTCAGGCAGTAGACCTGGTAAGGCTAAATATTCTCTTCTGGTTTTCCTTTTATGTGTGGTTTGGTAACCGTGGGCCAAGTCTGAGTGCATTTATCAAAGGCAGCTGCTGGTATCATTGAAATCGAACTCAGAAATTAGGGCAACAGCATTGTCCACTGTAAGTGACTTTTGAGTAGTTTCATATAAACGTGATGGTGAGTTTGGTCCAACCTTATTTAGGATCACGTATTACGTAATCACATATACTTCACATATCCCAAATATTGCTTACATGAAGGATTGATAGGTGGGTGAGGTTACCAGTTATGGGGGGGTATTAAACAAATATTTGCTGTCTAATGATTTGAAAACAGTTTTGCAAGACTGTTATGGTAGAAGAAATTTCTTCCTTTTGGAATAATTTATAGTTAAACACACATAATTTATAGTTAAATTATGGCCAGAAGAAGGAAGGAGTTTGTATAGAGACAATATATCTTTACTTTTGAAAACTTTTCTCACCATATATGAATTTAACCCAAACTGAAGACTTTACTTTCATTTTGTTGAGACTTTAAATATAATAAACTTAAAATTGCAGGGCAGCAAGTAGTAGGAGATTCAGGTTGAATAAATATACTCAAGAAAAAAAAATCAGCTCACCCAGCACAGATTGCTAATTTCATAGAGTCAAATTTTTCATTATTTTATAAACCTGAGGTAATTCTATAATATGCCACAATATAAATACAGTGTAATGCATAAGATGTGTATTTAATTTAAAATTGTTTAGTAGCTAATTTCATAGTCAAATTTTTTATTATTTTATAAGCCTAAAGTAATTCTATAATATGCCACAATAGAAATACAGTGTAATGCATAAGATGTGTATTTAATTTAAAATTTTTTAGTAGCCACATTATAAAATATGAAAAGAAATAGGTAAAATTAATAGATCTTATTTAACCCAGTATAATCCACATATTATCATTTCAGCACGTGATGAATGTAAGAAATTGCCAAGATATGTGACATTGTTTTACAGCCTATCTCAGTTTAAGCTAGCCATATTTAAGTGAACAGTAGCCACATGTGACTGGTGACCTCTGTTTTAGCAGAATGGGCCTAAAGCAGGGTGGTTATGTCAGATTTACACAGTCCCCTTCCCAGCTAAACAGACCAGTGCCTAAAGAACTGATTTTTTCTTTTCTTTTCTTTTCTTTTTTCCATATGTAAAATAGATAGTCAGTTGGAATTTGCTGTTTGACACAGGGATCTCAAACCTGGTGCTCTTTGACAACCTAGAGGGGTGGGATGGAGTGGGAGGTGGGAGGGAGATTCAAGAGGGAGGTTCAAGAGGGAGGGGACATCTGTATACCTAAGGCTGATTCACGTTGATATATGGCAGAAACCAACACAATATTATAAAGCAATTATCCTCCAATTAAAAGAAAAAGAATTGGTTTTTTGATCCTGAGTTTTCACCCTCATACACTTATACTTCTGCTCAGAGAGCTAACATCTCTTAAGACATTCTAGGAGTGCAACTGGTCAGCTTATAAGAAGACCCTCAGGGCTGCTGGAGAACCAGACCTTTTGAACAGAAGGGGAAATATTCCTAAATTAGGCAGGCTCTAGATTTCACTTTTCCTGGAAGAAGTTTTTACCCTCCAAACAGGAAGGTGCAAGGCGTTCATTTTTTTCACCTGTAGGGGGAGCTCTTGTCACTTCACTCGCTGAAATTCCAAATCTGGTTCTCAGACGCCGGCAGCTCGAAGTTCTTTCACCTGGGTCTGCGGAGAGTTTGTTTTTGGCTCCAAATCAGTAGTGCTTTCGCAATCTCCACACGTTACGGCTGCTGAAATGCTAGGACACCAGCCGGGTGGCGGCTTGAGTCTTGTGATTCCCAGGCAGTCCGGCGAAATGATAAACAAAAGTCTTTTGTGCAATATTAATAAGCTTTAAGCACTCCCCAGCCGAGCCCCTTGTCATCCAAGCAAGTCATGTGTATCAAAAGCCCTTATATGTGAAAGTTTGTTTTCATATCTGGCCAGCGTTGAATGGGAGCCCCCTTTGCCATGTTGTAAAACAAACATTTGTTTATTTTGTGAACAGTGCTGGCAGTATGATACAGGAACCGGGCCTGAATGCAGGGACCCCTTTCCAAGGAGGCGCCTTTGAAAAACCTTTACTGCTGCTCCATTCCAACTGTCAACTGATCTTGAGTTCTGTTTACATTAAGACAATAACAGTGTTTCCTAAATAAATAAGTCAGGGGCATTAAGACATTCTAGGAGTGCAACTGGTCAGCTTATAAGAAGACCCTCAGGGCTGCTGGAGAACCAGACCTTTTGAACAGAAGGGGAAATATTCCTAAATTAGGCAGGCTCTAGATTTCACTTTTCCTGGAAGAAGTTTTTACCCTCCAAACAGGAAGGTGCAAGGCGTTCATTTTTTTCACCTGTAGGGGGAGCTCTTGTCACTTCACTCGCTGAAATTCCAAATCTGGTTCTCAGACGCCGGCAGCTCGAAGTTCTTTCACCTGGGTCTGCGGAGAGTTTGTTTTTGGCTCCAAATCAGTAGTGCTTTCGCAATCTCCACACGTTACGGCTGCTGAAATGCTAGGACACCAGCCGGGTGGCGGCTTGAGTCTTGTGATTCCCAGGCAGTCCGGCGAAATGATAAACAAAAGTCTTTTGTGCAATATTAATAAGCTTTAAGCACTCCCCAGCCGAGCCCCTTGTCATCCAAGCAAGTCATGTGTATCAAAAGCCCTTATATGTGAAAGTTTGTTTTCATATCTGGCCAGCGTTGAATGGGAGCCCCCTTTGCCATGTTGTAAAACAAACATTTGTTTATTTTGTGAACAGTGCTGGCAGTATGATACAGGAACCGGGCCTGAATGCAGGGACCCCTTTCCAAGGAGGCGCCTTTGAAAAACCTTTACTGCTGCTCCATTCCAACTGTCAACTGATCTTGAGTTCTGTTTACATTAAGACAATAACAGTGTTTCCTAAATAAATAAGTCAGGGGCACCCATGAGCCTTAATAAAACCCCATAAATGGGTTGAGGACTGGGGGGAGGGGGAGTTTTTGTGCAGTGCAGAAACAATGGCTAGTTCATCTTACAGTTTTCTGAGGCCTGTGTTTTTAAGATAGAAGGGGGCCTTTGTGTTAATTGCACTGATAAAATTCTCCTGATAGAGCATCCCCTGGAACGCTGGGACAAAAGATGTGACATTTCGCCCCGTGTGAATGCCAAACTGCCAGACATTTTCTAAAGCAGAGACATCCAGTAGATCTGCTAACCTCTCCTGGTGTGCAGAGAAAATAAATAAAAACTGTAAAACTAAACCATCTGCCGCTAGGGGTGTCTGGCTTTTTTCTTGGTTGGTTTGGAGCTTCCAGAAATCCATTTTGGTTTCTGACTCGTCAAGTCGTCTTCAGGCACAACAGAAGAAAAGGGGCGCCTACCATAGAGGAGGTCATGCTCACTGAGAGCTGGGGTGTTAGTGGATTTCCTAGGGGAGCAGAAATTTCAGCTCATTACTAGAAATTACATTTCTGAGCAAAAGACAGCATTCTAGGTGAGGACTAGAGGCTGAAGATGGGAAATAAATAGGGCTCACTGAATGTAAATTAAAAAAATATATAATATATATATGGCACAAATGAACTTACCTAGAAACAAAAACAGACCCACAGACATAGAGAATAGGCTTGTGGTTGCCAAAGGGAAGGGGAGCTGGGGGAGGGATGGACTGGAAGTTTGGGGTTAGCAGATGCAAACTATTATACCTAGATTGGATAAACAACAAGGTCCTACAGTATAGCACAGGGAACTGCATTCAATATTCTGTGAGAAACCATAATGAAAAAGAATAGAAAAAATTATATATATGTATAACTGTACTATATGTATGTAATCACTTTGCTGTACAGCAGAACTTAACACAATATTGTAAATCAACTAGGTGTGTTAAGTTATTTCAGCCGTGTCCAACTCTTTGCAGGCCTATGGACTGTAGCCCGCTAGGCTCCTTGGTCCATGGGATTCTCCAGGCAAGAACACTGGAATGGGTTACCATGCTCTTCTCCAGGGGATCTTCTCGACCCAGGGATGGAACCTGCATCTCTTGTGTCTTCTGCACTGGCAGGTGAATTCTTTACCATTAGCACCAACTTTAAGATAAGACATTAAAAGAATGTATTTTGTTAATACTATAGTGCCATCATATAAATTCTCTAAAACAGAGACTTTCTCATATAAGTATTTTCAATTATAAGGATTCCTTATTTTCTGTGTTCCATGGAAACATATTTTAATATGAGTTAATCCTAATATTCATATAAGTTGATTATTTGCTTTTGGGGGGTTAGCATCCTTTCACATGCATTTTTCCAAGTTACCACCTAATCTTATATTCACCACTTTCTGTACATCTACAGTCTTCCTAGTAGATATATCACAATTTACATATTTCTTTTCTCATTCTTGTGAATTTAGAATGCTCATGATTTTTCACTATTACAAATACTACAATGCCATAAATTCTTTCTTTGGGGGGCAATATTTAATGGAGATAAGTCCCCAGGCTATGAATACTTAAGGCTTTTTAATATATAATATCATATTGTTTCCCAGAAGGATTTTCAAAAAAGGCAATTTATTTTTCAGGCTGTAACGGCTACCCTCTTTTGGAATTTTAGACCATTTTGGTTCCTGTTTTTGGAGGGGTGTGCTCTGTGGCTTGTGGGACCTTATTTCCCTGACCAGGGACTGAACCCTTGTCCTCAGCAGTGAGAGCACGGAGTCCTAACCACTGGACTGCCAGGGAATTTCCAGCTACCTCTTTTTTTAACAGTGTATTCTCTTTACTTTTGAACCCCTCTTGTCCCTGTTATTTTCCATGGACAATCCCTCCACCATCAGAAGCTCCCCTAAATCCCCCCACATAAATGTTCCATTTTCTTATAAGGCTGATCCTGGGATGTTGCCCCTCAGGGCCTCTTTAGATGACTACATCAAATGAACTTATTTTATCACTGCAGAGCAGAATGTTTCAACCTGTAACATGTAGATTCCTGATTGCTGTGGTCTAGACATGTGTAAGATATACCTAGTTTTAGACTAATTTGTAATTTATATACATTTCTTCACCCTTTAATAACTTGAAGGTGTTAATGGGATAGGTATCTTTTGGGAAGTCTGCCAAGTCCAACAGTCACATCCCCTCCGTTTATGAGTTATTGCCATGCTGGATCATGTGACAGCTGCCCCCATCCTGCTGACTTTTGTCTGATGGGACCAGATGGATGGTATGGATCCATCGTGTGGATGCCTGGGACAGACTAAGCCATGTGCTACCATGGGACAGAGACGTGAGTATTGGTGGGGGATGGAGAGGAGAGAGAGAGGGAAGCAGACCCACAGAAAGAGAGCTGGGAGAAAGACAAAATTTATTTCTTGTGTTCCTGATGTTTTTACAGTTCTTAGTTCCAGCCTTTTCTGACTACATATTCTTGGCTTTGCATTTGGAAAGATACCCCAAATAAGAATTCTGATAATAAATCTCCCTCCACCTTTCAGTTTCTCCTTGTCCTCTCTCTCCTTTTTTTGAATTTTTATTTTTGTATATGCTAATTTGGTTACTGGATACACTCTACAGCAAATAGAATTGGAAGCTGACATCCCTTGATGATATGCAGATCCACGTATCTTCATAATAAAAAAATGAATCTGGACACTGACGGAAGTTTTAGCTTACTTCCCTACCTGCGTGCGACTGTAGGGTTGAAACGTGACATAATTCCATTTGTGATTCTGAACCTATGGAATCTTTGAGAGAAACATGTTTTCCCCTTTAAATTATTGACACTGTAAAAACTAGCTTATCACAGTTGCTGAAATGCTGTACAGTTTGGATAATCTGTACACAGATTGCACTGCACTGGTTTCAAGGCTTTGGATGACCATATACACAGATTGATACAAAGGGCAGAATGGGTGTAAGAGTTCCTTCTGCAGCCCTAGCAGAAACAATATGGTAAATTCTGGAGTCAGAGAGCAAAATATTTAGGGGAAAAAAGGCTATTTTGTTTGCTTTGGTATAACTAAAACAAAGAAACAAGAAAACTTCAAAGACCTCTTTTTTCCTACCCATTTCTTGATATTTTCCCCTCTGAACACAGAGGATGAATACTGAAGAGTCAAATTAGAACCTTGTGTCTAAAATTGACAGTCTCCAAAAGATGTTTAGAAAACCTGTCTGGGTATCTTGGGCTATTATGATCTTATATTTTTCCTTTCTTGCTTTTATCTATCTGTCATATGCCCATATACCTACTTAGCTACCTACCTGCCCTTCTATCTATCTATAAATCATGGAATGAAAAGAGGCACATTGGGGGATTAGAGGGAGATATCCTCCTTACAATCCGAGGACACAAGCCACACTAATTGGGATAAATTGTAAATCGTGCCTCTTTCAACCTGTTGGCTGGTGCTGTTGTACTCAAGGATCTAACTGACCCTGAAAAACATCCTTTCTCCTGATCTGAAATGCCCCTCCCTTCAGGGCTTTGAAAATTCTGGTAACCTGGAGAGGCACTGACATTTCAGAAACCCCAGACAGATCTTTCCCCGCCAATGGAGTGATTTTGTGTGTGTGTTTAAATTATAAACAATTGACTAGCTTTTTATGACTGTGATTGTACAATAAGGAGCAATGGGCAGAGCTATCAAATCATTTTAAATTGGCCTCTCAGTATTTTCTTGTTTGCTGACTGGATGGAGTTTATCAGCGGGTTGACATATTTCCTAGCATATGTGACCTCGGGCAGTCACTCTCCATTTTTCTTCCCTGCCAGTTCATTCATTTAATTAAAGTGTGCCGCGTGCCCAGAAAATGCCTGGAACTGTGCTGGCCATGATGATGGCTACTTAGAGCAGATCTGCTGCTGCTCCAGGGACCCTTTGCTCCGATGTGGTCGTGAGGCAGCTCGCCCAGCCAGCAGGAGCCAGGGGATACACGTACACAGTGCCCAGCCTCAAGCAACGTGCAGTCTACGCAGTGAGACGAGAGCTGTGGCTTTGCTCCCTAAGCAGTATGACTACGGTGGCAGTGGTAGAAGGCGGAAGAGGACCAGCCACAGGCAGAACATGTCTGGCAGGAGTGGGCACGTCCAGACCATCACTAGAAAGGAATGGACTAGGTTTAGAAAGACAAGCAGGGCTGGAGGAATAGGCAAGTGGGTGCCAGAGAGGAGGGAAGGGAGTGAGGAGATACAGTGTAGCTGTACTGAAGAGACCTGCACTAGATTGTGGGAGATTGAAGACATGAAGGGTTGCCTTTGGACAGACACTGTAGAGCCTCAAATTCACTGAGGAACTTGAACATGAACCTACAGGCCTTGATGCCAACTTTTGACTAATTCACAGAATTCCTTAGGCCCTTTTGGACCCTATCCCTAGAGGTTTTATTTATTAGTTTATTTTTGGCCATACTATGCGGCATGTAGGATCTTAGTTCTCTGGCCAGGAACTGAATCTTCACTCCTGCATTTGGAAGCGCGGAGTCTTAACCACTGGACCTCCAGGGAAGTCCCTCTGCTGCTGCTGCTGCTAAGTCGCTTCAGTCGTGTCCGACCCTGTGTGACCCCATAGGCGGCAGCCCACCAGGCTCCCCCGTTCCAGGGATTCTCCAGGCAAGAACACTGGAGTGGGTTGCCATTTCCTTCTCCAATGCATGAAGGTGAAAAGAGAAAGTGAAGTCACTCAGTTGTGTCCGACTCTAGAGGTTTTAAACTTGCACGTTATCTTCTCTCTTCTTTCTTCAGATAGCAATCTCCCTCTATCCCCATCAGACCCCTAAATGTGTGGTCCAAATATAGAAAGCTTGGCGCTTTGGGGTAAAAGCCCAGTTAAGGAAGGGCCCTGGAGCTTGGCATAGCATGGTGTGGAGGTGGTGTTTGCCTGTGGTCTCAAGCTGGTTTCCCAGAAAGACTCCCTCACAGAGAGAGTTTTGTGCAATGCATGCATGTGCAGGCTGTTTGTCTGTGTGTGTGATGGTGGGAGAGATGGTGGTAGAAGCAGATTTCTAAGAATATCTGGCAGGCTGGGAGTAAGTCTGCCAAGGAAATTTATGTTGTCTCTCTTGGAGCCCAGGATACTGAAACATAATGACAGCTCTTTCTCAACCAATTTAGGAAGAGTTTTCTAGAAGAACATATACATATACACATTCAGAATATATCCAAGGGAAAAAAAAAAAAAAAGATCTTTTCTGAGCTTCACAAATATATTTATTTGGGGTTTGGGGATAGATTCTTTATCTTCTTTCAGGGTATATATGTCTATTAAGGATTTTTCTTCTTGAGTAATAGGTCAAGTCTGCAGAACTCTCTTTCTCTCCCTTGGATTGTTTTCCTCTTCACCCAGTATATTTTTGACCTAGATAGCATCTAGCTGTGTTGTGAAGTGGAGATCTGCTGGGTTGGGGAGAAGTTGGAGTGAACAAATCACATCAATCTGGGTCAAATGTCGTATTCCTAATTTATCCCTGTTATGGGAAAAAAAATGTTATGCATGGACCTCCCCTCCCCCACAAGGTCTGTTTTCCAAACCCACCAGTTCCAGAAGATCTGGAGAGATGCATCCTGGTTGTAAATTCCACAGCTCAGGCAGCAAGTTCCATAATATTTTATTTTTTTTCTCCAGACCAAAGGTCTATGGTGATTCTACCTGAAGGACTAGGGGTGTGTACAGAAGGTTCCAAGTTGTGACACCTGGGGCTGGTTGTGGGGAGCTATGTGATGACTGGAGTCAGCTGCAGAGGGCAGTGTGAGACCACAGCGCTGGAAGCCAAGTAGTCCAGCCAGCATAGCTCCTAATAGAGGCCACCTGTAGTGTTTCAAGATAAATTATGTTAGATGGGGAAACTGGTCTATTGGATTTACAGTAAATGTGTGCTGGTTAGCTTCATCCCAAAGAAGTTTTTCTAAGATTTTCCCCTCTTCCCCAGTTCATGACATCAAGCATTATGCCTGGTTGAGTGGCAAACCTGTATTCTCTTCTGTTCAGGGCTGTGAGTGTCTCGTGTAAATCCCCATAATAATGATTGAGAGGATATTTAGTGCCTTACAACCCACTGAGATTGGACTACACTGGGTGCTAAAACAGCCCTGAGTGTTGAGAGACACTTCTTTAATAATCATAATAACCCAGGCACCTTCTAAATCTTTTCTGGAGCAGTAGGAACTATAGTGAGTCTGCTGCAGGAGGCTTTTGTTCTATAGCTGATTTGAGGGGCTCAGGACTTTCTGGAGTGGGCTTCTGGGAAGCAAGGACGTTGGTGGGTTGGACAGAGTGGCTGACCTGGAGGTTAAGTATATGCTTTAGAGGCAGAAAGACATGGGTTCACACCTTCCTCTCTAATTTCTTCTACTGTAAAGTTGAGATTGTCATGGCATAATTTTTCTAGAGTTGCTATATTGTGAGATAATGAATGTGAAATGCTTAGCACGTGAAATTCTTAGAAAAGAATTTCCAGAACATGTTATCATTACGGACATTCAATTCACAAATATTTATTGAGCAACTACCAGGGGATTTGACAGTGAGCAACACTGACAAAAAGAAAGAGGAGAGTGAAAAAGTTGGCTTAAAACTCAACATTCAGAAAACGAAGATCATGGCATCCGGTCCCATCACTTCATGGGAAATAGATGGGGAAACAGTGGAAACAGTGTCAGACTTTATTTTTTGGGGCTCCAAAATCACTGCAGATGGTGACTGCAGCCATGAAATTAAAAGATGCTTACATCTTGGAAGAAAAGTTATGATCAACCTAGATAGCATATTCAAAAGCAGAGACATTATTTTGCCGACTAAGGTCCATCTAGTCAAGGCTATAGTTTTTCCAGTGGTCATGTATGGATGTGAGAGTTGGACTGTGAAGAAAGTTGAGCGCTGAAGAATTGATGCTTTTGAACTGTGGTGTTGGAGAAGAGTCTTGAGAGTCCCTTGGACTGCAAGGAGATCCAACCAGTCCATTCTGAAGGAGATCAACCCTGGGATTTCTTTGGAAGGAATGATGCTAAAGCTGAAACTCCAGTACTTTGGCCACCTCATGCGAAGAGTTGACTCATTGGAAAAGACTCTGATGCTGGGAGGGATTGGGGGCAGGAGGAGACGGGGACGACAGAGGATGAGATGGCTGGATGGCATCGCTGACTCGATGAATGTGAATCTGAGTGACCTCCGGGAGTTGGTGATGGGCAGGGAGGCCTGGCGTGCTGCAATTCATGGGGTTGCAAAGAGTCAGACACGACTGAGCGACTGAACTGAACCGAACATTGACAAGATGCTTACCCTCAATTCTAATGAGAAAGGCAGGCATTGAGCCTTATTACATCAAGGTAAGTACTTGAGGTGTCGGGGAAGAAAAGGAGCAAAGTGATAAATGTACGGAGTTTTGTGCCAAAGTATCTGAGTTTGAATCCAGCTCTGTTACTTCTCACTGTATGGACACTGGGAAGTCTCATACCCTACTAGTACTGGCCTCATAGGGCCTTGCAAGAATTCCATGAGTTTAATACGTAAAAAGTATTCAAATGGTGTCTGGCATGTATTAAGCATCAGCAATCTAGAACCATTGGTTGAGTATGATGAGCTCTAAAAGCAGATGATCAGATGATATGGAAATGTGTTACAGAAAGAAGTCAGTGACGTTTCAGAAAAAGGGAGGGGAATGAATACAAAATAAATTAGGGGGAAAAGCAATGATAGGTAGATTTACATGTATTCTTATGGAATAATCTCTGAGATAGATAATTAATGATAAAAAGCAATGGGGCAGACCAGAATGCATAGTATACCCTCATTTATGTAAAAAGAAAATCTATGTATCTATCATTTATCTATCATTTATCTGTGTGTTTGTGCACAGACTACTTTAGGTAGTATGCACTAAAAGAGTGCTAATGGTACAGCCTTGGGGGTTGGTCTGAGAAATTGTAATGAGAAGAAGACTTATTTTTGGACAGTTTAAAATTTATGAATATTTGTTATTTCTTAGGTTGAAAGAGATTAGAAAAATGATCAAGGAAGATATTAATACTTATCTTTTCAGACTAAATTATCAGTCCTAATTAAGGAACTGGTAACTTGTGCTATGCTTTTCAGAACTGCTGTGGACCAGTGATGGCTATGTGCCTTGCATTCCCATGATTTTTGAACAGGAGTATTTATTTGGTCATCCTAGTCAGGTTTCACTATTGTATGCAGGGTGTAGAGTATGTTGGGCATGTTAAAGGCAGAAAACTGTGTCCTTAGCTTATAGGTATTCCAAACAACAAGAAATGGACCTCGCAGTGATGCTTGAGCAGCCTTATCCATACCTCAGCCTGGTTTAGTTGAATGAGTTTCACCCCAAGTCTTTAATGGGAGAAGACTGGCTCTTGCGTATCACAGGAATATAAATCATCTATGGCCAGAGGGTGAAATGTGGAGGCTAAAACCAAATGACTGGAAATTTTTTGGCCTATGTCCCCATTGAGAGGGGGGTCTCTATCTCCTTTTCAGGGGTATGTTAGAGCTGGCTCAAACCAGCTTGTAAGAACCAATTTTTTGCCTGTTGTCCCAGCAGCTTGTTTAGGGATGTCCTATTGGCCACTTGAAATCAGCCAAAGTGGAAGGGATTCCTTGGTGGCTCATGTCCCCATTGAGAGGGGGGTCTCTATCTCCTTTTCAGGGGTATGTTAGAGCTGGCTCAAACCAGCTTGTAAGAACCAATTTTTTGCCTGTTGTCCCAGCAGCTTGTTTAGGGATGTCCTATTGGCCACTTGAAATCAGCCAAAGTGGAAGGGATTCCTTGGTGGCTCAGATGGTAAAGAATCTGCCTGCAATACAGGAGACCCAGGTTTAATCCCTGGATTGGAAAGATCCCCTAGAAAAGGGAACAGCTACCCATGCCAGTATTCTTGGCAGGAGAATGCCATGGACAGAGAAGCTTGGTGGGCTACAGTCTACCACATGTATTGGCAAATGCTAAAAAACAGGGCATTTTATTTATTTATTTTTTGCTGGAGAACTGGCTGTTAAACATTTACCAACACATCATTTCTGGTATTGAAAATTTCCAAGATGTGGGTAGGGCCAGGGGAAGGCAATGGCACCCCGCTCCAGTACTCTTGCCTGGAAAATCCCATGGATGGAGGAACCTGGCAGGCTGCAGTCCATGGGGTCGCTGAGAGTTGGACACGACTCAGTGACTTCGCTTTCACTTTTCACTTTCNGAAGGCAATGGCACCCCGCTCCAGTACTCTTGCCTGGAAAATCCCATGGATGGAGGAACCTGGCAGGCTGCAGTCCATGGGGTCGCTGAGAGTTGGACACGACTCAGTGACTTCGCTTTCACTTTTCACTTTCATGCATTGGAGAAGGAAATGGCAGCCCACTCCAGTGTTCTTGCCTGGAGAATCCCAGGGACGGGGGAGCCTTGTGGGCTGCCATCTATGGGGTCGCACAGAGTCAGACACAACTGAAGCGACTTAGCATCAGCAGCAACAGCAGGGAAAAGTGGTTCATACAGAGCTTGATTGCCTTCAGACCTTTCTTCTGACCTACACTCACTATCCATTCTTGTTTTGACAGGTTTGGAAGGAAAAATAGTAAGCATTGCCTAAATGGCTTAACTCATTCACTCGAGATCGATGACAGTTCTCGAAATTACACATGTTCACCTACTACCTTTTGGGGTGGGTTAACTCAGCAGTTCTCAGAGTGCGGGACAGGGATCTTTGGGGGTCCCCAAGATGAACACTATTCCTCTCACAGTAATACTGAGATATTATTCTCCCCCTTCCAGTCTTAGTTTCTCATGAGTATGTAGTGGACTCTTCCATTGTACATTTGAAGGATCTGAACAACTCAATAAACCAACGTTTTCCAATGACCAAGACATGATGCTATAAAATTGTATATGTGTGTGCTAACTTGCTTCAGTCATGTCCAGCTCTTTATAAGCCTATGGACTATAGCCCACTAGGCTCCCCTGTCCACAGAATTCTTCAGGCAAGATTACTGGAGTGGATTGCCGTGCCCTCCTCTAGGGGATCTTCCTGACCCAGAGATTGAACACATATTTCCTGTGGCTCTTGCTTTGCAGGGAGATTCTTTACTGCTGGGAAGCCCATTATAAAATTATGTGAGGGGAAAAGTTCCACTCAAAGTACAAGATACACTAATGGACTTTAATACAACAGAATCTGAGAAGTTTGTTAATGTGGATTTCAATTCCCCATTAATACTTGTTGAGTTTTAGTATAATATTAAATCAGCACTAGAATTTTGATGTATTGTCAAAGAAGAGTATCTATAATTCTGAAAAGATATTATAATACATACTTCTTTCTCTCTCCTCAGGCTTTTCTATGTGAGACCAGATTTTCTTCATATACTTCAAGCAAAACAATAAATCTCATCAGACTGAATTTGGAAGGTGATGGGGGGAATTCAGCTATCTTCTGTACAGCTAGGCAAAAAGACTACAAAGACCAACACTATACTTCTCATTAATTTATTTTGTTTTGGTAAATAGAGTTATTTTATGAAAATGCTATTTATGTTTATATATGGTAGGTTTATTATTATTTTCAAATCAGTTAATAAGTACTTAAAATATTTATTTCAAACATCTAGAGGGGGATCAAAATGGAAGAGGAATAGGATGTGGAACTCACCTTCTCGTGGATACATCAAAAATACATCTACATGTGAGACAACTCTCAGAATATCTGTTAATGCTGGCAGAAGATCCCAGACTTCCAAAAGGGTAAGAAAGTCTCCACGTAAGAAAAAGAAAGAGAGAGAAAGGAATTGGGATGGGACCTGTGCCTCTGGGAGGGAGCTGTGAAGAAGGAAAGTTTCCATACACTGGGAAGTACTCTCACTGGCAGGGATGTGGTGAGGGTGAACTTTGGAGTCTTGAAGGAAAGACCACACCAGTGGCAGGTGTCCAGAAGGCAAAGCTGAGAGGGACCTGCACAGAGGGTTGGTGCCAACCAGCCCTCTGCAGCCTGAGACAGTTGTCCACTTGCCTGTTGGGGTGGGTGGGGGCTGGGTGCTGCGGCTCGGGCCGTGGAGGTCAGACCCCAGGGAGAGGAGTGGCGTTGGCTGTGTGAAGACAGCCTGAAGGAGCTAGATTGTGGTGCACCCCAGCTGAGGGAGTCTGGGAAGAAGCCTGGGTCTGCCAGAGGGGCAAGAGACCATTGTCGGGGGGTGCATGAGGCCCACAGGGGTGGGCCTACCATGGAAGCTTCTTTCTCTGTGCACTCATAGGTGGCAGGACACTACCTACAGGAGCTGCAGGGGTGGGTGACAGCTATTATCTCAGATCCCAGAGGCTGGCACGGAATACTGCTGCTGCTGCTGCTGCTGCCGTTATCCTATGAGCAAATGCCAGACATGGCCCACAGCTCACAGGGAGCCTGCACAGCCTGCCACTGCCAAGGAGTCCATGGCTGAGGCCAGCTTCCCTGAGGGAGTGCTTGATGAACCTGTCTCTCGCAACCACCTACTGGTCTCTGTTGCCACAGGCATCTTGTATCTCTGCTGCTGTAGGCACTTCATGCACATCCCAGTTGTGGCCGCCTTATCCTTCCCTGGCCTGAGCCAAGTTCAGTGTGCCTCAATCAGCTGCTGTTTTTGCACCCTCTTGCCTGGGTGGGGAACAGATGCCTGAGAATGGCCCACACACAGAGATGGGGTCAAAAACCAAAGCTGAGCCCCAGGTGTGGTGCCACTAAGGAAGAGGAACAGAAATTTCTGTACAGCTGCACAAGCTGCAGATTAAATCCCCACAATCAGCCTGGTAAACCCTGCCTCTGTGGAATATTTGAATGGAAAATGAGTGCTCCCACAACTGAGCCCAGTTTATCTTTGGCGGCTGTGGACTTTGGGGGCAAGCACACAGGTGAGTTAGGTCAGGTCAGAGTCTAAGCCTCCCCTACAGTGCCCACAGAGAACTACCTAGAGGCATCGGAGGGCCTCCTGGGGAGGCAGGGGTTCACTGTGGGGGCAAGGACACAGAAACCTGAGGCCACAGGAAAATATCATTATTACTATCATTTTTCTGTTTCATTCTGTTTTGTTGTTTTATTATTATTATTTCTTTTTCATTTATTTTACTTTTCTTTTTAGATGTGTAATATATTTTTTGTCTGTTTTTGCTTTCCTTTTCCATTATTTGGATTTTTATTATTTTTTTCTTTGTTTTAAACTTTTTTCTTTTTGATCATTTTTATACGTTTGTTTTATTATGTTTCTTTTGCTCTTTTTGTTTGTTTGTTTGTTTGCTTTCTGCTTTGGTTTTGCTTTTTCGGTTAGTTTTATTTATTTTCATTTTTGGGTTCTTCTGTGTGGTTATTCTCTTGTTTCTTTTTTTTGTTTGTTTTGTTTCTTTTCTTTGTGTTTTTGTTTTTCCTTTTACCATTTGTCTTCGGTTTTGTCTGTTTGGTTCTCCTCTTATAAAAATTATTGTTGTTGCTGTTTGTTTTTGTCTTTGCTGTTTGTCTTGAGTTTGGTTTTTCTGTTTTATTCCGCTCCTTTCCTTTTGTTTCTTCTTTTTAATTTTTTTGTGCTGTGCCACACAGCTTGCAGGATGTTGTTTCACCTTCAAGGGATTGGCTGATTGGATTTGAGCCTCCAGGGTGGGAGTCCCTTAGAGAAATATATCAAGACACAATACTAACAAAAATTAAATACAAAGAAAAATACATTAAAAGCAGGAAGGGAAAAGCAGCAAATAACATACAAGGGAATCCCATAAGGTTTTCAGTTGATTTCTTAGCAGAATCTCTTCAGGCCAGAAAGGAGTGATATGATATGTTTAAAGTGACCCAGAAGGATGGTACAGGGAGGGAGGTGGGAGGGGGGTTCAGGATGGGGAACATGTGTATGCCCGTGGTGGATTCATGTTGATGTATAGCAAAACCAATACAATATTGTAAAGTAATTAGCCTCCAATTAAAATAAATAAGCTTATTTCAAAAAAGTGATGAAAGGGAAAAACCTATAACCAAGATTCTCTACCCAGCAATGATCTTACTCAGATTTGATGGAGAAATCAAAAGCTTCAGAGACTAGCAAAAACCAAGAGAATTAAGCACAACAGACCTGCCTCTTGATAAACCTCTATGCAGGTCAGGAAGCAACAGTTAGAACTGGACATGGAACAACAGACTGGTTCCAAATAGGAAAAGGAGTACGTCAAGGCTGTATATTGTCTCCCTGCTTATTTAACTTATATGCAGAGTACATCATGAGAAACGCTGGGCTGGAAGAAACACAAGCTGGAATCAAGATTGCTGGGAAAAATATCAGTAACCTCAGATATTCAGAAGACACCACCCTTATGGAAGAAAGTGAAGAGGAGCTAAAAAGCTTCTTGATGAAAGTTAAAGAGGAGAGTGAAAAAGTTGGCTTAAAGCTCAACATTCAGAAAACGAAGATCATGGCATCCAGTCCCATCACTTCATGGGAAATAGATGGGGAAACAGTGGCAGACTTTATTTTTGGGGGCTCCAAAATCACTGCAGATGGTGACTGCAGCCATGAAATTAAAAGACGCTTACTCCTTGGGAGAAAAGTTATGACCAACCTAGATAGCATATTCAAAAGCAGAGACATTACTTTGCCGACTAAGGTCCGTCTAGTCAAGGCTATGGTTTTTCCTGTGGTTATGTATGGATGTGAGAGTTGGACTGTGAAGAAAGCTGAGCACTGAAGAATCGATGCTTTTGAACTGTGGTGTTTGAGAAGACTCTTGAGAGTCCCTTGGAGTGCAAGGAGATCCAACCAGTCCATTCTGAAGGAGATCAACCCTGGGATTTCTTTGGAAGGAATGATGCTGAAGCTGAAACTCCAGTACTTTGGCCACCTCATGTGAAGAGTTGACTCATTGGAAAAGACTCTAATGCTGGGAGGGATTGGGGGCAGGAGGAGAAGGGGACGAGGATGAGATGGCTGGATGACATCACTGACTTGATGGACGTTGAGTCTGAGTGAACTCCGGGAGTTGGTGATGAACAGGGAGGCCTGGCGTGCTGCAATTCATGGAGTCTCAAAGAATTGGACATGACTGAGTGACTGAACTGAACTGAACTGAAGCCAGATTTATAACAAATGCTTGTAAAGCAACTATATTCCAATAAAAATTAATAAGAAATGGTAAAGAAACTTTTAAGGTGGGAAAAACAAAAGAATAAAAAACCTATAAAAAACCTAATACATTTAAGAAAATAATATTAATAATAGGAACATACATAATGACAATTACCTTATGTGTAAATGAATAAAATGCTTCAACCAAAAGGCACAGACTGGCTGAATGGGCCAAAAAATGAGACCCCTATAAATGTTGTCTACAAGAGCCCCACTTCAGACCTAAGGACACATGCAGACTGAAAGTGAGGGGATGGAAAAAGATATTCCATGAAAATGGAAATCAAAAGAAAGTTGGAGTAGCAGTGTGCATATCAGACAAAATAGACTTTAAAATAAAGACTGTTGCAAGAGACAAGGAAGGGCGCTACATAATGATTGAGGAATCAATCTAAGAAGAGGATTGAACAGTTGTAAACATTTATGCACCCAACATAGGAGCACCTGAATGCATAAGGGAAATGCTAATAGCCACAAAAGCGGATAGTAATACAATAATAGTGAAGGACTTTAACATCCCACTTACACCAGTGGATAGATCGTCCAGACAGAAAACTAATAAGGAAACACAAGGCTTAAATGATGCATCAGACCAGATAGACTTAATTGATATTTATAGAATATTCTATCTGAAAGCAGCAGAATACACTTTCTTCTCAAGTGCACATGGAACATTCTCCAGGATAGATCACATCTTGGGTCATAAATCAAGCCTCAGTAAATTTAAGAAAACTGAAATTGTATCAAGCATGTTTTCTGACTACAATACTATGAGATTAGAGATCAGTTGTAAGGAAAAAAAAAACTATAAAATCACAAACACATGGAGGCTAAACAATATGCTACGACATAATCAAGAGATCACTGAAGAAATCAAAGAGAAAATTAAAAAAAAATACCTAGAAACAAATAACACTGAACCATGATGACCCAAAACCTATGGCATGGAGCAAAAGAAATTCTAAGAGAGAAGTTCATAGTAATACAGTCCTACCTCAAGTAACAAGGAAAATCTCAAATGAACGATTGAAACTTACACCTAAAGCAACTAGAGGAGGAACAAACAAAACCCAAAGTTAAAAGGAAAGAAACCATACAGATTAGAACAGAAATAATTGAAATAGAAACAAAAAAAGCAATAGCAAACATCAATGAAGCTAAAAGCTGGTTCTTTGAGAAGATAAACAAAATAGGTAAACCTTTAGCCAGACTCATTGAGGGAAAAAAAAAAAGGGAGAGACTTCAAATCAATAAAATTAGATATGAAGAAGGAGAAGTTAAAACTGACACAGAAATACAAAGGATCATAAGAGACTATTGCAAGCAACTATATGCCAATAATATATTCTAGGACAACCTGGAAGAAATGAACAACTTCTTAGGAAAGTACAACCTTCCATGACTAAACAAGGAAGAAAGAATATGAACAGACCGATCCCAAGGAATGGAATTGAAACTGTGATTAAAATCTTCTAGCAGACAAAAGTCCAGAACCAGAAGTCTCCACAGGTTAATTCTATCAAACACTAAGAGAAGAACTGACGCCTATCCTTCTCAAACTATTTCAAAAGTTCATAGGAGAAATACTTCCAAGCTCATTCTATGAGGACATCATCACCCTGACACCAAAATCAGACAAAGATATCACCAAAAAAAGAAAGAAAAGAAAAAGAAAGAACATTACAGGCCAATATCACTAATATTTATCATAGAAAAATCCTTAACAAAATTCTAGCAAACAGAATCCAACAACATATTAAAAGGATCATACACCACGATCAAGTGGGATATATACCAAGGATGTATGGATTCTTCAATACATGCAAATAAATCCATGAGAAATACCATATTAACAAATTGAAGAATAAAAACCATATGATTGTCTCAATAGATGCAGAAAAAGCTTTTGGCAAGATTTAACACCAATATATAATAAAAACTCTTCAGAAAGTGGGCATAGAGGGAAACTACCTCAATGTCATAAAGGCCATATCTGACAAATCCACAGCAAACATCATTTTCAGTGGTGAAAAACTGAAAGCATTTCCTCTAAGATCACAAACAAAACAAGAATGTCCACTCTCACTACTATTATTCAAGATAGTTTTGGAAGGCCTAGCCATGGCAAGCAGAGAAGAAAAAGAAATGAAAGGAATTTAAATTGTAAAAGAAAAAGTAAAACTGTCACTTTTTTGCAGATGATATGATACTGCTGCTTCTAAGTCGCTTCAGTTGTGTCCAACTCTGTGCGACCCCATAGATGGCCTCCCACCAGGCTTCCCCGTCCCTGGGATGCTCCAGGCAAGAACACTGGAGTGGGTTGCCATGTCCTTCTCCAATGCTTGAAAGTGAAAAGTGAAAGTGAAGTTGCTCAGTCGTGTCCGACCCTCAGCGACCCCATGGTCTGCAGCCTGCCGGGCTCCTCTGTCCATGGTATTTTCCAGGNCAGGCAAGAACACTGGAGTGGGTTGCCATGTCCTTCTCCAATGCTTGAAAGTGAAAAGTGAAAGTGAAGTTGCTCAGTCGTGTCCGACCCTCAGCGACCCCATGGTCTGCAGCCTGCCGGGCTCCTCTGTCCATGGTATTTTCCAGGCAAGGGTACTGGAGTGGGGTGCCATCGCCTTCTCCGGATATGATACTATACATAGGAAATACTAAAGACGCCATCAAAAAACTACTAGAGCTAATCAATGAATTTGGTAAAGCCAGACATAATATAATTCTTGGAGGAAAACATAGGCAGAACACAGTAAGATATTTTTTGGTCCACCTCTTGGAGTAATGAAAATAAAGACAAAAATAAACAAATGGGACCTAGTTAAATTTAAAAGCTTTTGCATAGCAAAAGAAACCATAAACAAGATGAAAAGACAAACCTCAGAATGAGCGAAAATAACTGCAAATGAAATAACTGACAAAGGATTAATATCCAAAATATATAAACAACTCATGCAGCTCAGTATAAAACAAACAACCCAATCAAAAAAATGAGCAGAAGACCTAAACAGACATTTCTCCAAAGAACACTTACAGATGGCCAATGAACACGTGAAAAGACGCTCAAGCATCCCTAATTACTAGAGAAAGGCAAATCAAAAACAACAGTGACGTGTCACCTCGCACCAATCAGAAGGGCCATCATCAAAAAAATCTACAAACAATAAATGCGATGTGAATATAAATTGATATAGTCATTACAGAGAGCAGTATGGAAGATCCTTAGAAAACTAAAAATAGAACTACCATTCAGTTCAGTTCAGTTCAGTCGCTCAGTCGTGTCCAACTCTTTGCGACCCTTGAATCACAGCATGCCAGGCCTCCCTGTCCATCACAAACTGCTGGAGTTTACTCAAACTCATGTCCATTGAGTCAGTGATGCCATCCAGCCATCTCATCCTCTGTCATCCCCTTCTCCTCCTGCCCC
>SJYX01001660.1:1188391-1243301 GCA_006410675.1 Oreotragus oreotragus | reverse complement strand
GTGTGTGTGTGTGTGTGTGTGTTAGATGCTCAGTTGGGTCCAACATGACTGTTGGACCCCATGGACTGTAGCTCACCAGGTTCTTCTGTCCATGGAATTCTCCAGACAAGATGACTGGAGTGGGGAATAAATCATAATCTTGTATTATTCTTTCTATTCAAGAGAACTATGGGGTATTCTTTTTTTTTTTTTTTTGGTATGTGGCAAATACTGTTCTGGGCACTGGGAGGATGACGATGAGCAAAGCTTGGTGCTTACCTTCAAGATGCTTGTGGGACTGATGTTAAAATAAGCAGAAAGTCATGCTGATAAGTGTTAGGTGTATGGCAGAATTTTCTTTTCCCCACCGAGAGAAGGTCTGTGGGAAGCCACTGCACGGAGAGCTGGAGATTTTGAGAAGGAAGTAGGCTGGAGGGGAAGGCATTCCAGGGATGGGTTCCCCTGGTTTCGGGTCTGATTGTGTTCTGAAGGTGGTTGCTAGGAAGGGCTCTGTGGCCACACTGGCTGGTGGCTCCTGGGAGCATCTCTGTGCTCATCTGAGGCCCACAGCCAAAGGTGAACCGCTGCTTAGATGGGGATTCCAGGAACTGGGAGAGGATAAATGGGCTTGCTGCAATGTCAAATTAGGAGGGAGCATTTTGTAACTTCCAGCTGGGACAGTGCAAAATTATTTTAGGATTTTAGAGTACAATTATGTCTGACACAAACCAAACATGGGGCTGAATATGAATGTCTTGCTCAGACTTACTGGGCAGGTATTGGCAGGAGACTGGCCTCCATGAGAGTAGAAGATGCCTCTGAAGTTGTTTTTAGGTTCTTAAGAAGAACAAAAGAAATCAAGAGCTGAGCCTGAGTGGTGGACCACCTTCCTTGGTCCCTCAACTCCTAGGACCCAAAGGTCCCCACAGTTTCTTCTAGCAGTAGAGGGAGGGAGGGGATAGCTGAGACCATGACACAGAGCACACCCTGAAGCTTACAAGGGCAGGGGAGACCTGGGATTTGCTGATGCTGCAGGAGGAGAACTGGAACTCGGATGTGAAAGCATAAGGAACTTCCGGAGCTCAGAAAGTGGGAGGGAGAATGCCATTAAATTTGGGTAATTTATCCTGGCTTGTCTCAGTTTTGTAATGATAGTGGTATTCTCGGGGTGCTAGTGGGAGGCCCAAAGAAGGTTTCTAACCCAGATTAAGGTTAAAAGTTTTAAAGAAAGTGTGATAGTTTATGTGTTAACTTGACTGGGCCATGGGGTGCCTAGATATCTGTCTCTTATACACATCTAGATGTGTATAAGAGCCAGGGTGCTGGCTGTTCATATGTACGCTTGTGATTGCAGGTTCTTCCCATGCACGAACACCTGGCAGTGGAGGCTGATGAAGAAAATCAGGCTGGGGTGTGCAGGTGCACTGCTGGAGTAACTAGCTGCAAGTAAGCCTAGTGGTATGGGCCAATAACAAGAAACAGGGCTGGATCCAGGCCCACAAGCAGTTCTGGGTGCCCTGGCTGTTTATGTGCACTTTCGCGGCTACGGGATCTTGCCACATTTGTGCTCGGGGCAGTAGAAGCTGGTAATGAGAATCAGGCTGGTGGTGTGCAAGTATAGGGCTGGAAATGCAGCTCTAAGTATGCACAAGGTGGTAGGAAGCAGCTGCAGGCATCTAGGCTCATGCCTCCTTTTGTGCAACCACAAAAGCCTGAGCAGGTGTGTGTCCCAGGCTCTGCTGGGGGCAGTGGTGGAAGAGAGCATGGAGGGACTTAGGTGGCTGGAGTCTACAAACGGGAATACCTGAGAGGTAAAAGCCGGTGAAATCTGCAGGGCATCGACAGCTGCTGCGCTGGCCGTTGATTTCTCAGTGGCAAAGCTTGCTGTGGTCCTGTGCAGAACAGGTCAGTGTGGCTAATAGTGGTGGCCCTTGCTCCTCTTCCTTGATCCTTGCTGTTTCTATACCTTTCAGCTTTACTGGTCTCTGGGTGGGATGAAACTGAAGTGGGTCTTTGTGGAGGGCCCCAAAAGGCTGGGACACTGGTCACTCACCCTTCTCTCCCTTTCTGGTGAGAGGAACTTTTGTATCTGGAAATTCTCTCCTGGAGCTGAGCACTGCTAGCCTGGGGGATGGGATGTTGCAGGCATAATGGAGCTGTTCCTCCAGCTTGTTGGTGTGGTTATTCTTAGGTGTTTTGTTCTGCTTTGTTGCTGAATTTTCTTAAATGGAACCTTGAGCTCTCCTAGAGCTTTTTTTGTTCATGGATAGTGGTCTAATTGTTGATTTTTGTTGGGGATCGGGGACTTGAGTCTCTCATTTCACTGTCTTGGTGTCTTGGCACCCCCAGCTTTTGTACTTTGATAGCACTTATCCCCCCAACTCTCAGGGAAGGTGGTAGAGAACAGTGCTGGAGGGGCAGAAAAACTCAGCTTCTGGTCTAGTATTGGCCTTTCCTGTTTGACCTTGGCTAAGTCATTTTACTATATTGTGTATTGCAGTTACTTATGTAAAATGGGAATAATAATACCTTCTCTTTCTAAAGACCAGAGGTCGAATGTGTACCTTCTCTTCTGGATATAAGACAGGCATAAGAGTAGAATCTTCTAAGCACCCCTCATAGGTCAGATTAAGCGTTTTAGAGGCTTCAAGCACTGCAGGATTTTAGAATCCCTCTTTCTCTATGTCATTCAGAGTGAAGATAACACCAAGCTCTACAATACACATAAAGAAATCTAACAGAATTCTTATCTTATTATGTTGGCGTGTTTTCATTTTTTAAAGTATCAATTCTTCTTAAAGTTCTTTTCCTCACACTTTATTTTGGAGTCCTTGGCGTTGCTGGTGGCTTAAGCTTACACCCAGAGGACAAACAGGCCTGTTGGATCATTTGGTATCAGCATGTGACCGTGTGCTATCCGTGCAGGGGACCAGCAGGAGGTCCCCTTTCCCACTGACAATGCTCCAGCCCTGGACTGAACAAGGAGCGGGTCTGATCGGCACCCAAGATTATCTCCTTACCAGTTTTCTAGTAACAGGCAAGAGAACAATAGGACAGGTCTTGATCTTGCATTCATCCCTTACAAACGCAGGGGGCAGTGAGATCTCCTGGAAAGAACAGTGGTTTGGAATTTGCAGACCTGGACTTCAATCCCAATCCTATCCATTCTATTTGGAGGGGCTTGCATGAGTTTCTTTACCTTTCTTTGTTGGTTAAGTCATGTGGTCATAGACCTCACAAGATTGTGAGGACTGGATGAAACAGTTGAGAGTAAGTTGTCTGGTCACCCAGTTTATCATTATGCCTTTGGTCCCTGAACACTGCCTGGAACATACTGGGGGCTCGATAAATATTCACTGAGTACAACATCGCTTTATCTCCCCTCTAGTTCTTAAGTCATACTTCTCATTGAGGAGGTAGATAGGAGTGTGGAAAGTTCTTGATTGTCCAGTTGGTAGGGGACAGGCTTGCTTCTCCAAAGTGGCCAGAGTGTCCAAGGAAAGTTCTCTGGGGGTCGGGGGAGTCAGTCGTTTGCAAATTTTGTTTCAAGGTCAGGAATTTGAACTATGGCACTCAAACTGAACTTGGGCTATAAAACATTTTGTATCTATGACAGTAGGTATTCAAATAACTATTGATTCATTTGCTACAGACTTATGCACAGTAATATTGAGTAGGTGTTTTCCAACCAGGAACTGGGGTGGCAGCCATGATGATGGTATCTTCTTGGGTGGTAAGAGATACACAAACTAATGACATTCGTTGTGCTTTGTTTTTTATGTGGGTGTGGAGTGCTGGAAATGTTCTTTCAATAGGCTTCTGGTATAAGATAGTGAGAGCTGATGTTGGGGTCCTGTATGCTCTGTTCTGACTCCTCACCCTATTCAGAGATGGGAAGAGCACAGAGCAAAGAGTTGAAAGGGGGTGATTGGGTTGGAGGGATGTGGAATAAATCTTTCTTGGAACCCTGCTGCTGTGTTGCTGACAGAGGCCTGGGACCTGGGTCCCTTCACTGCAGAGCTGTAATGCTTACACCTGGACACACCTCTCCTCAAGCAGCAAACTACAGAGAAACTGTATGGGACTAAAAATAACTGGTACATGCACAGTCAGGGCAAAGTCTGGTCCCAAGAGATACAAAGAGATCAAGAAACCCAACTGCCACAGTTTTGAAGGGCCTGGAATAAAAACAGAGTGTCAGGAACAAAAGCAGTGTACTATGTATGCCCCCTGCACACAACTCCATCTAAGGGATGGGCGAACCACCTAAGCTTCCCCTCTGGCCTGATCCCTGGACATACCCCTACCCTCACCCCATGTGAAATGAAAGTTGTTCAGTCATGCCCAACTCTTTGTGACACCTTAGACTCTATAGTCCATGGAATTCTCTAGGCCAGAATACTGGAATGGGTAGCCTAGCCCTTCTCCAGCAGCTCTTCCCAACCCAGGAATCTAATGCAGGTCTCCTGCATTGCAGGCAGATTCTTTACCAACTGAGCTATCAGGGAAGCCCCTCACCCCACAGAAGGAACAAACTTGACCCCAACAAGAAATAAGCAAGCAGGGGAATGTGCTGTTTATTCCTGCTCCCCACTGCTGTAGCAGGGACCCCAGTAAAGCCTTGCCTGAATTTCTTGTCTGGCCCCTAGGCTGTTGATCTTGATGTGGGAAGGTCAAGAACCCTGGGGTGTAACACTGTCGCATTTGGTTTTGTGGGCTGGAATTTCTGGTATGGTGTGTACTCATTTGGGAGTGAGGAGGAGGAATTCTAACACCTCAAGGAGAACCAAGAAGGCCCTTGGCCTTCCATTCTGAGCCATTTAGAAAGGTCTCTAACCTGAGATGCATCCTGGAGAAGTACTGGGTCTTGGGGTTCCTGCAGAGCTCTGAGTTTTCATGGCACGTCTTATAGTCAAGTGTTTAATTGGTGGCTCTTCAGAAAAAAAGAGAAGGAGGACTTGGGGCTGGTGTTTAAAAATCTGACATTTATTTTGCAGCTGGGATGACAGAGCTGCACTCTCTGTTCCCATCAGGTTCCCTCATAGCTCAGGGAATTGCATCCCAGCTTCCCACAGAAGAGCTGAGAGAATCTGGCCTGGCCCTGCTTGTTGGCTTGGTAGGGCTTTTGCTTTATCTGTGTACTTCATCTGTGAACCAGGAGTGAGCGACTGGCTTCTCAAAGCATGTGATATTGAAACAAGGAAATACAGAATCAAGAACAAGTTCTTAATAATAAAGAAGACTGAGGGGACAGGCAGGGAGAGAGGAGAGTCCCCCACAAAATGAAAAAAAGAAGAGATGGGACATGTGTGATTGTAATGTTGTGGAGATATTAGTTATCATTCAAGTTGTATGGAGAACTGAGGCTTGTGCTCAACACATGGAAATTAATAGGCTCTTCACTGAGTGTTGGGAACTTATAGAGGATAGCACATTTTCTAGGGTATCATTTGTCTAACAGATCTTGCTACTCCCAGAGGGGCCAACTTTTCTGCTGAACTAAAATCACTGATGTGTGCTGTGATGCCTTTTTTTTTTGCCAGAGTGAGTAAAATGCCCTGAAAGTGTATTAGCTTTAGCACTGCCCTGGCTTTAGCGTTTCAAGGTGAACTTGAACTTCAGAGTCCATACCATGGCTGACCTTGGTTTCCTGATTTTCCTAAAAGATTTTAGTGCTTTTCCAGTGCTTAACTCATTCCCATCTATCTCAGATATGCATCAGTGGTTTTGTTTGCAGTTGGTTCTTAGAACTAGAAGTAGAACCTTTTAATCAGTTGTTGATAAACTAGCCAGTAACATCTCCCTTACTTCCCACCTTTGCTCCCTCAAAAACTCAGAATGGAGACCTTTGAAGATGCCCCATCTTAGTTCTCAGTTCTCTGGAGTGACCTCTATTTTGGGGGGCTTCCTTTTGTCAGCATGCATAGGAGTAAACTCCCTGCTTCTTCTACTTTGGAAAATGTTACAACATCCACGTTTGTTCTTCTGAACACTCTCATTCCAAACACAGGATAATTAATAGCTTACAGAGGACATGCTGCTCTTTTTTTTTCCATTTTAGTTTAAGATGTTGGGATCTCCGCCTACATAATGAAGTCAGGAAAGACACAGAGATGCTGAGATGTTTCTATTTTCTTCTTTCCTGGGTGGGTTTTCCTGAAAGATGTCAGCATCCATTGGTGGCTACCACCCTGTGGCATTTAATTATTCTTGACACTGAATCCATTATGGCATGAAAAGAGAGAATACAGTCTGTCTGTTTCTCCTCCCCCTTCCGAGAGAAACAATGTAATAATTAAGACAGTAAGTAAAGTTCTAAGAATAAAGAGAAACCACATAAAGCCTAGCATCATGCTACTCCTGGAATATCCATAAGAAACAAGTTCTGAGGCTGTCTCCCCTTCATTTTTTAAAATCCAGATCATCATGATTCATCCTCTTGTATAAATGAATAATAGTTTAGTTTAAATAAGCCAATATTGTTTGGAGGTCATTTATCACCTCATAGCCCTCATTCACAGACAAGTCATGTGGAACCACAAAACTTTCTTTTTGTGCACTGGAGCTGGAAATCTCATTGAGGTTTGGAGGCCGGACGCCTTTTTTTTTTTTCCCATATGTCTTAGAAAATTTTTTATTCATTGACTGTACAGGGTCTTCGTTGCTGTGTGAGGGTTTTCTCTAGTGGTGAGGAGTAGGGGCTGCTCTCTGGTTTCCATGCCCTTCTCATTTGGGAGCTTCTCTTGTTGCAGAGCATGGACTCTAGGGCCCTCCAGCTTCAGTAGTTGCGGCACACGGATTCAGTCATTGGGGCTTCTGGGCTCTAGAGCACAGCCTCAATAGTTATGGCACATGAGCTTAGTTGCTCCATGGCATATGGGATCTTCCTGGACTGGGATTAAACCCATATCTTCTGCAGTGGCAGGCGGATTCTTTACCACTTAAAGAAGCCCAGGGAGACCTTACTTCTGTTTGCTTGAATTTGGAGGCCAAATTCAGCATGTTCTAAATAAAGAAGTACGTGAGGACTGTGATAAGCTGGGGGTGGGGGGGAGGGGGCGTGGGAATCGGAGAGTTGCCTCCAGAGAGTTTCTTACACTTGCCCTAATTTTAGGGCACAGGAGCTGGATTTGGGTTTGAATAGGAATTTGTTGATAGTGCTGTGCACATTCATATATGCGTGCATGTCTGTGTGTTTGAGACAGAGAGAGAGAGAGAAACTGTTACAAAAGCATAACTTTTCAATAAGAACAACCTCAGAGGAGAGGAAAGGGACTTTTTTCAAGGCTAACTATAGAAATTGGATTCATACTGTTAGGATTAACAATTGAAGGCAAAAGAAAACTCAAGGAACGCTCCTCAGCCAGCACGTTCAAATGATAAATTGCATTAAGGCACTGAAAGAACCAACAGCTGCAGTTAATGAAGAGCCAAATTTATCTAAATTTCTCCAGTTGATCAGTCAAAATCATCAGTATGGCTCTCACTCCATAATCACATTTATTTATTTATTTATTTTTGAGTCAGGGAGAGGGAAGAGAAAGGGGAAGGTAGGTTTTAAAATTCTATTAATAACCTGCTGAAGAGGAAATGACTCTAGAGCTCATCTTGAGTAGTCTTGGAGATTTTTTTTTCTTGGTGTCACTATTATTAACACTCGTTTTATTGTTTTAGTTTTAACCTTCCTTAGGAGAGAGTGGTTGACTCCTGTATCTTAGAGAGATGGGTTGGAAATAGGAAATCTGGGCGGAGGATGGTGATGGTAAATGACACAAATCTGAAATGCTTTCCAAAAGACTGTTCTCTCCGCTGAGGTGTTTCCTTATTGCAAAACCTGTGAAATCCGAGTGGTGCACTGTCTGTGGCTATTTTAAGGAGAAGAAGACTGAGGTTTGGTCGGGGGTGGGGGTGAGGGTTGGGGTGCGGGGCGAAGTGACTGGCCCAAGGTCAGCTAATGAACTCATCTAAGAAGTGAGGACAGAGAGCGATGGCTACGCTCCTCAACAAATTCTTTGTTAAAAGATGACAAATTCCCCCAGCCTCCCATCGCCACATGGTGAAAGCAAGAAAATCCTGTCGCAGAAAGCGCTCAGAGAAGCTGCCATCAAAGGCTGCTTGGGGCCAGCTTTCCCTACCCCGCCCGGCGCTGTGCGCAGAGCCCGCATGTGGTGTGGAATTCCATTAGAACTGACTCACCATATGTTTCTTCGCTGGTGTTCAGTGGAACCTGAGGGAGGGCATAATGGATCTCCGTTCCTAGACCGTGTGGAAGGCTTCCAGAGGTTTAATAGTCTACCTCGAGGTGATGAATAGAGGGGCTCTCATATTCCTTGCATAATCAGGGCGCCTCGGTGCTCTCAGTGCGCTCCAACACCCTTCTGGAAGAGTCTGTACATCTGGTACTCCTGGAGCCATTTCAAAAACGGAGAAGGGGGAGGGGTGGTGCGATCCTCTCATCTTCCCCGAGAGAAGGTCTGTGGGAAGCCACTGCACGGAGAGCTGGAGATTTTGAGAAGGAAGTAGGCTGGAGGGGAAGGCATTCCAGGGATGGGTTCCCCTGGTTTCGGATCTGATTGTGTTCTGAAGGTGGTTGCTAGGAAGGGCTCTGTGGTCACTCAGGCTGGTGGCTCCTGGGAGCATCTCTGTGCTCATCTGAGGCCCACAGCCAAAGGTGAACCGCTGCTGGTACCACTGACACCACATGGCTGCCAAATGGCCTTGAAACTGTATTCCTTCCAGTAATTTTCTCACTGAAGTGCTTTTAATTCACATGGTGTGAAAGAAGGCTGGAGGGTATTCATTGCAGGGGACAACAGAAATGGAACTGCAGTAGAACTCTGTTGATCTGTCTGCCAGAGGACTGAAGCCCTTGGAAAACAGGGGCCCTGGAGACTAAGCCTGTGAGTGGGAAGGGTGGGAACCAGCCTGCTTCTTAAATGAACTGAAAGTCTAGATAGAGGTGACAGTCGGGGCGCATGTGTAGAGTGCAAATGATCAGCTTTTTTTTTTTTCCCAATCCAGTGTCTCTCTACCCTGCTGTCTTCTCTTCCCCCATCTTTCAGCTAACATTTATCATTCCTGCCCAGTTTACCTTCTTGTTTTTGACCCACAAGTTAAGTCCTACCATGAAAGTAGAAGCTTTTCCCTCAGTACAGATTCAGCTTTGCGCTAAAACTTCTGGGCATTCTTACACCTCAAATAATATCTGATGGGGATGGGATGGTGAATGCCTAAAGCCTTTCTACAGCCACCTTTTCATGGACTTGCTTAAAGATTTGTGCTTGGAATAAATCGTGTGTGTGTGTGTGTGTGTGTTAGATGCTCAGTTGGGTCCAACATGACTGTTGGACCCCATGGACTGTAGCTCACCAGGTTCTTCTGTCCATGGAATTCTCCAGACAAGATGACTGGAGTGGGGAATAAATCATAATCTTGTATTATTCTTTCTATTCAAGAGAACTATGGGGTATTCTTTTTTTTTTTTTTTTGGTATGTGGCAAATACTGTTCTGGGCACTGGGAGGATGACGATGAGCAAAGCTTGGTGCTTACCTTCAAGATGCTTGTGGGACTGATGTTAAAATAAGCAGAAAGTCATGCTGATAAGTGTTAGGTGTATGGCAGAATTTTCTTTTCCCCACCGAGAGAAGGTCTGTGGGAAGCCACTGCACGGAGAGCTGGAGATTTTGAGAAGGAAGTAGGCTGGAGGGGAAGGCATTCCAGGGATGGGTTCCCCTGGTTTCGGGTCTGATTGTGTTCTGAAGGTGGTTGCTAGGAAGGGCTCTGTGGCCACACTGGCTGGTGGCTCCTGGGAGCATCTCTGTGCTCATCTGAGGCCCACAGCCAAAGGTGAACCGCTGCTTAGATGGGGATTCCAGGAACTGGGAGAGGATAAATGGGCTTGCTGCAATGTCAAATTAGGAGAGAGCATTTTGTAACTTCCAGCTGGGACAGTGCAAAATTATTTTAGGATTTTAGAGTACAATTATGTCTGACACAAACCAAACATGGGGCTGAATATGAATGTCTTGCTCAGACTTACTGGGCAGGTATTGGCAGGAGACTGGCCTCCATGAGAGTAGAAGATGCCTCTGAAGTTGTTTTTAGGTTCTTAAGAAGAACAAAAGAAATCAAGAGCTGAGCCTGAGTGGTGGACCACCTTCCTTGGTCCCTCAACTCCTAGGACCCAAAGGTCCCCACAGTTTCTTCTAGCAGTAGAGGGAGGGAGGGGATAGCTGAGACCATGACACAGAGCACACCCTGAAGCTTACAAGGGCAGGGGAGACCTGGGATTTGCTGATGCTGCAGGAGGAGAACTGGAACTCGGATGTGAAAGCATAAGGAACTTCCGGAGCTCAGAAAGTGGGAGGGAGAATGCCATTAAATTTGGGTAATTTATCCTGGCTTGTCTCAGTTTTGTAATGATAGTGGTATTCTCGGGGTGCTAGTGGGAGGCCCAAAGAAGGTTTCTAACCCAGATTAAGGTTAAAAGTTTTAAAGAAAGTGTGATAGTTTATGTGTTAACTTGACTGGGCCATGGGGTGCCTAGATATTTGGCTAACCTTTATTTGTGGATGTGTCAGTAATGGTGTGTATAAATGAGGTTAGTGTTTGAATTGGCAGACTCAGTCAAGCAGATGGCCTTCCTCAATGAGGCTAAGTAAGTAAGTGAAGTCGCTTAGTCATGTCAGACTCTTTGTGACCCCATGGACTATGCAGTCCATGGAATTCTCCAGGCCAGAGTACTGGAATGGGTAGCCTTCCCTTCTCCAGGGGATTTTCCCAACCCAGGGATCAGACCCAGGTCTCCTGCATTGCAGGCAGATTCTTTACCAGCTGAGCCACTAGGGAAGGCCAAGAATATTGGAGTGGGTAGCCTATCCCTTCTCCAGCAGATATTCCTGACCCAGCAATTGAACCAGGGTCTCCTGCATTGCAGGCAGACTCTTTACCAGCAGAGCTATGCCTGATGCCCAGGATCATCAAATCTGTTGACGGTCCCAATAGAAAAAAGGATGGAGGAAGGCAGAATTCATTCTTTCTCTGCCTGGAAGAAGTTATGTAGTTTGTTTCTGAACTGCTTTTGAGCTTCATGCATGTTATTGCAGGTAGCATTATCTTTTTCATTTGTTTGCTGAATAGTATTCCATTGTGTGGATGTGCTATAATATTCTTAATCCATTCACAGGTCCATGGACATTTGGATTTTTTCCCCCAGTCATTGATCATAATAGAGTGCTATGAACATTTGCACACAAAAATTGTGTGGAAGTGTGTTTTCATTTCTCTGGGTAATTGCTTATGAGTAGAATTGCTAGATGGTGTGTATGCCAAATATTTTCCAAAATGGCTGTTCCATTTTGCATTCTCACTCACAATGAATGAGAATCCCAGTTATTCCACATTTTCACCAACACTAGATATTGTCAGTCTTTTAAATTTTGGCCATTCTAAGGAAAGTAAAGTAGCATCTCAATGTGGTTTTAAGTTGCATTCCTTTAATGACTAAAGATATTGAGAATTTGTTTATGTGCTTGTTTGGCATCCATGTATTTTCTTTGGTGAAATATTTGTTTGCATCTTTACTCATTTGAAAAATCAAGTTATTTGTCTTCTTATTATTTAGTTTAAAAAGATAAGTTCTGGATATGAGTTCTTCATCAGATACATAGTCTACAAATATTTTCTCCCACTTTGTGGTTTTCCTCTCTTTTTCTTAGAAGTCTATTTTAAAGATCAAAGTTTTTGATTTGATGAAGTCCAATTTTTTTTTTCTTTTATGCTGCTATCTTTGACAGTTTTAGGGCTCACTTCCTTTGTTCCCTTTCTCTCACAGACCACAGTCCTATCCTCTCAGATATCCAATGTCTAAATACCATTGTTTTACGTATTTTCTCTGATTTTTCAATTATGTATAGAGGAGAGACATTCCCATGGCATTTTATCCTTCACTGGAGAAAGATGAAGTCCTAGACTTTTGACAAGAAAACCAATTGTTGTAGGGTTTGTACATCCCTTATAAAAGAGGCAAGTAATACTGGTTAGATAAAATTCTCTCTGGAGTTCTTCAACTTTTCTGCACCCCACACCACCTCTATACTATGTCAGTCCTTTTGGTAGCAATAACTACTATTACCAGGTGTGTGTGTGTTTTCTGAATTCACAAATTTATTAATTCCTGTGTTTGTATAAGGGGATATATGTTTTTATGGGATTCAGAATTTTTGTATAAATGGAATATTTGCATAAATAGAATTTTTACAATTTGTTAGTTTTACTTAGTGTACAGCTTGGATATGTATACCCATATGAGTTCAAATGGTATGAGTTCAAACTCATACTCAATAAGATATGAGTTCATATCTTTTTTTAAACTGCTACATAGTATATCCATATGGATATATTACAATTTATTTAAGGTTTTTCCCTTTAGACTTTTAATCTCTCTGGCTTCTACGGATAGTTATGGACTACTGGAGACCTTGCCTGCCTGAGTGCTAAGTGGCTTCAGTCATTTCCGACTCTTCAAGACATTAGGGACTGTAGCCTGCTAGGCTCCTGTCTCCATGGGATTCTCTAGGCAAGAACACTGGAGTGGGTTGTCATGCCCTCCTCCAGGGGATCTTCCCAACCCAGGGATCAAACCTGGGTCTCCTGTGTTCGCAGGCAAGTTCTTTACCACTAGTACCACATGGGAAGACTACTGAAGACCTTACCTTAATTAAAAAAAAAAACTTGTACAATCCAAAGATTGATTATTTATGTAAACTTAAATAACACTTAAATAACAATAGTAAAACCCCTTGAACTCTTCACCCTAGGTTATGAAATAGAACATAGTTAGTTTTCTAGAAATTTCCTTTGTGCTCCTAACATAATCCCCTCTCTATCCCTCAAACATAACTACTACTTTATTGCCATAATTATTTCCTTTATATACTTCATATATATGCATCATAAAATTGCAGTGAGTTTCCTTTTCTTCTTGAACTTAAAAAAATATAAATTTTTTTTTTTTGGTCACTTGCTTCTTTCCCTCAGTAATGTTTGTGGAATTCACTGGCATAAGATTTTGATGTTTACCCAGTTTCTTGTGGTGTATTGTTCCACTGTATGAATATACTACAGTTTATTTTTTCTGTTCTACTATTGGTATACATTTGGGTTCTGTCCAGTTTTAGGCAATGCTTCTGTAGACAATTGGTTCAGAACCTCTAAGGCAAGAGTTATATATATAACTCCAGTATATAATCTAGAATTACTTGGTCATAACAAATTCATGTTGTCAGCTTTTCTGAGTACTGCCAATGTTTTTTCCAAAACAGTTGTACGGATATATACCTCCATCAGCAGTGTATGAAATCTGACATTGTATCCATGTCCTCAGCAACAGTTGGTATTGTAAAATTTACAATTTCTTCAAATATGGTACAAGTGTATTAGCTCATTGTGCTTTTAATCTGCATTTCTTTGATATTAGTGAAGTTGAGTACCTTCTTACAACTATTCACATTTCTTCTGTTAAAGTTCAAGAATTTTTCATTTTTTTCTCCTGCCCTCCCCCTTTCTCTTTTTTCTGCTTTCTTTCTCCCTTCCTCCTTCCCTTTCCCTCTCTCTTCCTCCTTCCTTTTCTCTCTCCTTCCCTTCCTTCCTTTCTCAGTTTGCAGAAATTACTCTGGTCTGGATTGCAGCCCTCTTTTGGTTTCATGAATCGCGTTATTTTCTCCCAGTTGTGACTTGTCTTCTTGCTCTCTTTATGGTGTTTTTTCATGGTTGTTGTTGTTTAGTCACTAAGTCCTGTCTCTTTTGCAACCCCATGGAGGGCTTCCCAGGTTGTGTTAGTGGTAAAGAACCCGCCTACCAGTGCAGGAGACATAGGAGGTGTGGGTTCAGTCCCTGAGCTCGGAAGATCCCCTGGAGGAGGGCATGGCAACCCACTCCAGTATTCTTGCTTGGAGAATCCCATGCACAGAGCAGCCTGGCAGGGTACTATCCATAGGATCAGAGTTGGACACAACTGAAGTGACTTAGCACATATGCACATAGACTGTAGCCCACCGGAGAAGGCGATGGCACCCCACTCCAGTACCCTTGCCTGGAAAATCCCGTGGACAGAGGAGCCTGGTAGGCTGCAGTCTATGGGGTCGCGAAGAGTCGGACACGACTGAGCGACTTCCCTTTCACTTTTCACTTTCATGCATTGGAGAAGGAAATGGCCACCCACTCCAGTGTTCTTGCCTGGAGAATCCCAGGGACGGGGGAGCCTGGTGGGTTGCCGTCTATGGGGTCACACAGAGTCGGACACGACTGAAGTGACTTAGCAGTAGCAGCAGCAGCAGTAGCCCACCAGGATCCTCTGCCGATGGGGTTTTCCAGGCAGAAATACCAAAGTGGGTTGCCATTTCCTTCTCCAGGTTTTTGATGATAGAAATTTTAAATTTTAGTGTCATCAAATTTTTCCATCTTTTTCATTAGGGGGTTTCCTTTTTGTGTCTAATTTAAAAAAAAATCTTTCTTTACACCAAGAAAATATTACCTTCTAAAATCTTATTCCTTTGCTTTCACAAATAAATGTTTAGGATTAAACATCTGGAATTGATTTTTATATAATTATATGCTATGCCTCATCGCTCAGTTGTGTCTGACTCTTTGTGACTTCATGGGCTATAGCCCACTGGGTTACTCTGTCCATGGGGATTCTCCAGGCAAGAACACTGGAGTGGGTTGGCATGGCCTCCTCTTACATAATTATAGGTAAAGGCAAATATTATTTTATTTTCCAAAATGAATACACAGTTGTTTCAGTACAAGTTTTTGAAATTTCATCCTGTTACCATTGATCTGCAATGCTAGCTCAATTACATATCATTTGTCCACATGGGTTTGTTCAATTTCTGAGTTCTATATTTTGTTTGATTAATCTGTCTTTCCATCTCTGGGCCTATAGAATGCTTTTTAATCATTGTATCTTATGATGAGCTTTATCATATCATATTATATCATAGTAGGGCAAGATTCCCCAGTTTTCTGTTTCATGAATGTCTTGATACTTCCATGTGAATGTCAAAATCAACTTTCAAGTTTCAAAACACATTCAAATACACATACGCATACACAGTCTCAACTCCCCTATCCTACTTCATCCTTTTCCCCTCCCTCCTTCCTTTCCCCCATCTCATATTTTTACATAAATTGTTGCATTTTGATCCCTTATTTATTAAGTAGGATAAATTCAAAACCTTTGGGATTTATTCTCCTGAATCTATAGATCAATATGGGAAGAACAAACTTCTTTATGACACTGAGACTCCTAGTCTTTGCATCTACTCTATCTTCCTATATTCATATTTAAATCTCTTTTAAAATAATTTTATTTTCTCCAGAGAGATCTTTTGTTAATGTTATTCCTAGGAGAAGGCAATGGCACCCCACTCCAGTATTCTTGCCTGGAAAATCCCATGGACGGAGGAACCTGGTGGGCTGCAGTCCATGGGGTCGCGAAGAGCCGGACACGACTGAGCGACTTCACTTTCACTTTTCACTTTCATGCATTGGAGAAGGAAATGGCAACCCACTCCAGTGTTCTTGCCTGGAGAATCCCAGGGACGGCGGAGTCTGTGGGGTCGCACAGAGTCGGACACAACTGAAGCGACTTAGCAGCAGCAGCAGCAGCAGACCTTTTATAAATGGTATTTAAAATTTTTTATTTTCTGAATAATTGTTGCTGGTATGTGAAAAATGCAGTTATATTAATTTTGCTTCAAACCACCTTGATAAACTGACTTCTAATTATGTACCTGAATGACAGTTTTATTTCTTTTCTTCTAGTCTTTATACTGTACTGTCTAGGACCTCCAGTACATTACTGAATAAAATTGATAATGGTGAATATTTTTGTCTTATTTTTAATCACAAAGGGAATAAACTCAACATTTCACTCTTAAGTATGGTGTTTTATATGTGTGTTTTTTTTCAAATTATTATTTTAAAAATTTCTCTCCTTTTATTTTTTTTAAATTATTTTATTTTCACACAGGTGATTTATGATGCTATGTTAGTTTTTGCTGTGCAGCAAAGTGATTCAATTGTTTAACATATGTATAATATTTTTATATTCTTTTCCATTATTGCCTCTCTTTGTACTTTATTAAGAGTTTTAATTTTATATCATTAAAGGGCTTGGAATATATCAAATGCTACTTTTGCCATTATTGAGATAATTAAATTATTTTTCCCCTTTAATCTTAATGTTGAGAGTTATATTAATTCATTTTTCTGATGCTAAATCACTTATTTTGGGGAGAGTAAACCCAATGAAGTCATGATTTATTATCTTTTTTATGCATTAAAAATTTTGTTTTCCAATATTTTGTTTAATGATGTCCATAATGCCCTTTCCTTAATAGCCTCTTCAGATTTTGATATCAAAGTTATGTTAGACTTTTGGTTTCTGTTCATGGACATGGAAAAATTTTAAAGCATATGAAAAGGCAACAAAAAACAACACACCTCCAAAAGACAAAGCAATCATCAGATCCAAACTCAAATTTGACACAGATGTTGGAATTACTCAACAGAGGTTTAAAAGGCAGAGAGCATGCAAGATCAAATGAACAATTTCATCAGGGAGATGGAAACTATAAAAAAGTCAAATGGAAACACTAGAAATATAGCACCCAATAACAGAGGTGAAAAATGCATTTGTCAGGCTCATCAGAAGATTTGACACAGCTGAGGAAAGAATTAGTGAACTTAAAGTTAGGTCTATAGAAAGTACCCAGACTGAAGCACAGAGAAAAAGGGAAAGTAAAACAGAACAGACTATCCAAGAATTCTGGGACTACATCAAACATTATAACATATGTATAATTTGAATCCCAGGGGAGAGGGAAGAGAGAGTGGGGGAGAGGAGGAGGAGGAGAAGGGGAAATATCTGAAGAGATAAAGATTATGCTAGTTTCCAAAACTGAGTTAGGGACTGATATGGACTAAACTGTGTCCCCATCCCTGAGCCCTCCCCAATTCACATACTGAAACCTCAACTTCCAGTACTTTAGAATGTGATTATATTTGAGATAAGGCCTTTACAGAGGTAATTAAGTTAAAATGACACTGTTCAGTTCAGTTCAGTCGTTCAGTTGTGTCCGAATCTTTGTGACCCCATGAATCGCAGCACGCCAGGCCTCCCTGTCCATCACCAACTCCTGGAGTTCACTCAAACTCATGTCCGTTGAGTCGGTGATGCCATCCTGCCATCTCATCCTCTGTCATCCCCTTCTCCTGCCCCCAATCCCTCCCAGCATCAGGGTCTGATGAGACAGTTAGAGTAGACCTAAGCCAATCTGACTGTTGTGCTTATCAGAAGAGGAGATTAGGGCATACAAAGACAAGTGTGCATGCAGAGGTACTACTATCTGAAAAGGCAGGGAGAGGGCAAAAGAGACAGGCAGCAGGAGAAAACAACCTGGCTAGCAATTTAACTGAGGCTCCTACCTTCTGTGAGAACATAAATTTCTGTTGTTTAAACCACCAAATCTGTGGTACTTTGTTATGTCACCCTTAGGAAGCTAATACAGGGAGTGTTCTGGAGTGTCTTTATTTTTCAGAAAATGTTGATTGACCTCAAATCTCTATTCATTCTCCCTCTGTGGAGTGCCATCTTCTTGATTACTCTTGTTATATGAGAGAAGGCCTATGACCTTGGTGTATTGCTAGCCTGTACCTCTTGACTTACAGAACTTAGAACTATTCCATTGCTGTTTTAGGACATAGGTTACAAGTTCAAATGTTTACATGGCATGGTCAGTGAATATGCTTGATTGAAGCATGCAGATAGATAAAACACTTGATATCCTCTGGTATATTTTCCCAGTTTTTTAAAAAAAATATTATTTATTTATTTGACTGTGTCAGTCCTTTGTTGCAGCATTGTACGGATCGAGTCTGTGGGCTCAGTATTTGCGGCATGGACTTAGTTGCTCCACAGCACGTGGGATCTTAGTCCACTGACCAGCGATTGGACCTATGTCCCCTGCGTTGCAAGGCAGATTCTTACCCACTGGACTATCAAGGAATTCCCTATCATCCCAGTTTTGATAGAAGCATGTGCATGTGTGCGTGTGCGTGCATGATCAGGACCTACTCTTTGTGACCCCATGAACTATACCATGCCAGGCTTTTCTGTCCATGGAATTTTCCAGGCAAAATACTGGAGTGGGTTGCCATTTAAATACAGAAAAATAGTTTTGGGTTTTTTTTTTACTACAAGAACAACAGCAGAAGCTTGATGATGGGTGGCAACTGTCCTGAGCCTCGTTGTCAGAGAAGTAGGATGGTGGAGACTGTGGTAACCTGGATTGTTCACGCTTCCTTGACTAAAGGAAGCAGTTACTATTAGCTCAGCTGATTGCTGCCATGTTGAATTATAAACCCTGCTGTAACAGATCTATTTTTCAAGAGAAGTCTAAAATTAGAGTAAACATGTGAAATTTCTCATTTAGAATATGCTGACAGCAAATTCATTTTTTAAAAAAGAACTATAGAGGCAAGAAAACCTAGGTGGACAAATGTGGCATGTCAATTGTGTGTTTGCAAATTTTGTTGTAAACAGAGTTATTATTCTTATGGAGAGCTTTTGTAATTGCTTCATATGGTTAGAATACAACTCCAAAGATCAAGGATTAGCTAATTTAACAGGAAATTGGCTGACAAATTATTAATCATATGGTATTTGTTATTTGAATTAAAAATGCTTATATAGTCTTCTTGACTTTTTCTATATAAATTGTTTAAATTTATTTCAGTTAGTAGCTGATTTGTTTTAGAAAGTTGAATCTTAGTTTCTTTTTCAGAAAAAATTCCTTGCAAATTATTAAGAGTTATCGGTTTGAGGGGGGTAATATGCCCAATTTAGGGCATCAATAGATGAGAATAAACTAATTTTCCTTTAGGTAAGCAAAACTTCAATTTTCTTTAATCAACATAGTACGAGAGGTTGTCATTTGTTAAGTGTGAAATGGTAACATGACAGAACCTTGGGGGACAAATATCAAAGTTAACATATGGGTTATGTTTGCATGTTTTCTTTCATCATTTTCCTAAGAAACTGTAACTAATTTTCAACTGCTTGTTAAATCCTGACTGTGTATGTAAGAGCAAGACTTCAACAAGTTTCTTAAGTACTTCTTTCATTTTTACTCTAGATTTGGAGAACTGCTTATAGAAGGTATTAAATCATTCAAAATCTCAATCCTTTTCTGAGAAAATCTTGATTAGTAATTGCACAGGATCTAGTGCACTGAGACTAAGAAGTAACTCATTCTTAGTTCTATTAGTGGTATGTGTTTATGTGTATGTGTGTGTATAAATGTACACGCATGTGTGTGTAGGAGAGAAGGAAGACTGGGATGTAGTATCCAATCTATTTTTATATTTAAAGTGGGTTTATTGTAGACAACATATATTGTTTTTTTTAATCCGCTCTGATAATCTCTGTCTTTTAATTGATACATTTAGGCCATCCACATTTACAGTGATTATTGATATATTAATATCTGGATTAATATCTACAATATTCATAACTTTTCCTCTTCATTACACTGTTTCTTTTTCTTGTTTCTTTTTTTGCCCTGTTTTTTTCTTTCTGTTTTCAATTGAATATTTTATATGATTTCCTCTTTTTGCTTAGCAAGCATACTTTTTTTAAAAGATTGCTCTAGAGTTTTCAATATCAATTTTAAGCTAAGCTAAGTTCACTTTCAAATAACACTATCCCACCTTATGTGTAGTGCAAGAATTTAATAACAATATTTCCAATTTCTGGACTGTAGCATTAACTAATTAATTCAGCAAATTAACGTGCAGCAAATTCTATGTGACATAATAGGCTAGTTTCTGAGGACACTTTGGTGAATAAGACTGCCACAGATTGCCTTCATAGTGAGTGACGTCGATCAGTCTTGTCCAACTCTTTGCAACCCCATGGACCATAACCTACCAGGCTCCTCTGTCCATGGGATTTTCCAGGCAAAAGTACTGGAGTGGGTTGCCATTTTGCTCTCCAGGGGATCTTCCCGACTCAGGGGTTAAACCTGGGTCTCCCACATTTCAGGCAGATGCTTTACTGTCTGAGCCACCAGGGAAGCCTTCATGGGACTTATTATTCAATGGGGAGACTGCTGAATGAAATCACACAGATTTAAAATGCTTAGTTTTATAAAGACCTAATAGAGGGTTCTGTAGGCTATTCTGAGGGTGTGAGGGTAACTCTAGAATCTCCTCTTTGGGGAACTTCAAATTTCATTAGGCTCATGCACAGGTCTTCCTAAAGAAATAAACTAGACAAATACCTGGTCAAGGTTTCTGAAAACCTTCATTTCTGGATGAAATCAGTTCTTGAGGGATGTGGGGAGAGTCAGTCTGTCTTTTCTTCTGATAGCTTTATTTCCACTGCTTCTTCCTTCCATTTAGGCAAAAACAAATTACTCCGAAACTCCTTTTCCTTTTTCTCTCCCACTTTCCCTTCAAATCTGAAATAATAAGTAGTGGAAGGAGGGCGGTAGGGAAAGGCTTCTAATGGGAGTTGGACACACCATTTTAGGTGGTTCCCTTTTCCTTCAACTAAAATCTACTTCAAGCTTGTCTTAAAGAGTTTCCAGAATTTCTGTAGAGTATTTCTAAATTGGTAGCATGATAAAGTAACCAGTTTAACCCAATTACGGGTACAATACCATGGTGTGATTGTTTTGTGTTAAACCACAAAAGTATCCAGAGAACTAGCACATAGGAATGTTCATAGTCACCCAGGAGAGTAAAAAAATGCCATCTCTATTTTTCTATAACTCACTTTACTCTGAGCTTCTCTTTTGGCTAATGCAGAAAACTTACTCTTCTCATTTTAGATCCTTGTCAAATTTAGGGTTCTCTCTCCTTTATCCACTTCTTTCCCCAAGTATTGGTGCTACATTTGATGGGAGTGCCTGACACTTTAGTGTTGGTAGAGAACGTGTGTTTGCTTTTTATCTTCATCTGTCTGTTGCTGTTCTGGCATCTTTGAGATGTCACTTGTCTCCTCTGACCCTTGAGCATGCCTTCCACTTACTCTGGCATATATCCAACCCAGGATGGTTCTGTCTCGAATTTTGGTGTTGGCTCTGTGTCCCACTGCATCCATAGAGGAGGTCTCACTTTCGTTTCTATTGTCATGTCTGTGTGCATTCTCTGAACTGAGAGACAGAGCACCAGAGAGTGTGAGGAAACTAAAAATACATTGATTTATATCACACAGTATTATGACCAGGGTAACTTCTTGCTCAATGCTAATGGCAAATAGAAGTTTTTGAAAAAGGCCTTCACTTTATGGCTCAGGCTGATCATGTTCAAATAACGGATTGTTTGTTTTTTGACCTTGGTGAGTTATTTATATCCTTGGACAGTGTCTTTCAATCTATAAAATAGATGTAATTTTGCCTGCTTCAGTGACTAAATTAAAATGGAATTTTATTTATAAAATATCAGTATATTTCTTGGCCCTTAGTAGACTTGAATTCAGCTTCTACTCTGTGATAATTAACTATAATCTCAAGAAAGTTGTTTCTTTTCTCTGGTCTTCTCCTCTCTGGAATTGCTTCCTTGGTAAAGTCAAATTCAAGGTAGAGGAAGGGTAGGTGTGATGAAAAAGGGAAAGGAGTTAAACCAAATTTGCATTTGAGATTCTTTGCATTGCTGGAGTCCTCGGATTTTGAATAATGTCACTAGGGGACAAAGGGTGTATTTTGTTAAGAGTTGTGTGCTGGCATGTGGCTCCCTGGCCCTGGGAATTTCAGTGAAGCCTTGGTGGTGGTCTGGGGCTATAGAGCTTGGCTGTACCTGTTCACTCACACCCTTGAACAGACAATGAAACAATCACTCTGCCAATGGAAAAAACAAAGGTGCCATTTTTTCCAGAAACTCCTAACCAATCTCTCCCTTCATTTTCTCCTTCAAACAGACCTTTGGGAAGCAGTGGGCATCCAGGCTTTACCATCCTTCAGCAGCCACTTGTTGCTAACTTTCTATAAGTCTTCTCTGTGTCACTTGGGTTCAACTTATAGCAATGTTTCCTAAGAAACTAATTCAATCCAGTCACTGAGCTGAGCCAGGAGACTTGCTTGGCAATGGATAGCCTTAGGCAAGTGGAATAGAGCCAGGCAGAGCTTGTGTGAAATGTGTTCCTGATATTTCCTGGGTCTGTGGACTTGGAGTTGTGTGAAATGTGTTCCTGATATTTCCTGGGTCTGTGGACTTGGAGATGCTTCTTAACCCCCCTGATACTCAATTTCCTCATTTGTGAATGGAGGTATATGGAGTACCAGGGAAGTACACTACGCCAAGTCTTGTACAAGGATCAGATGACGTAATGGCAAGAGACACGGTGGACACTCAGTGTGTGGTAGTTGCAATTCTTCTTAAGGATAAGCTTGCCATGGTGGTGACTGTGCTGTTGTGCCTGGTGGATGGGCTCTGGCACCAGGGGAAGTTTCTGAGATCCTGCCCACCTCACTGCAGTCTTAAGTCTTGTTCACTCCTAGAATTTCTTACTAGGCCAACCCTGTGCCTTACCTTCCTCCGAAGTCACAAGGTCTGGTCGACTATCCTCAGTTACATGGGGACATTTCTAGTCATCAAGATTATCCTATTCTTAGAAAAGAAGCATACTTTATTTACTTTTATTGAATTATAGTTGAATTACATTGCTCTGCTATTACTGCTATACAGCAAAGTGACTCAGTTATACATACACATGCCTTTTCATATTCTTTTCCATTATGGTTTATTATATGATATGAATATAGTTCCCCTATGCCATACAGTAGGGCCTTGTTTTTTTATCCATTCTATATATGCCACTTTGCTACTCTCAAACTCCCAATCCAACCCTCTCTCACTCCCCTTCCTCTTGGCAACCATCAGTCTATTTTCTATGACCTTGATGAAGAACAAGTGTATTTGAAAATTGTCTGGGCCTCTATTGAATAGGTCAATATTTTCTTCACCAGAGATTTTTAATCTTGTTTCCGAGGACCACTAAGATCTTTAGGTTATCTAACTCCATAAAGTGATAAGCAAAAATTTGACATGAAAGAATACTTTTCTGAGGAAAGGTCAGTGTTTTTCATAGGTTCTCAAAGGCAACCATGTCCCAGAAAAGCCTGAGAGTCTTTGTTATTGAGGACATATTGGGTTTCCCTTACGATAAAAGTGAATACTTTTATAAGGGAAAGTATTAATACTTTTATAAGGGAAAGTGAATACTTTTATTATAAATAAAAATACTTTTTATTTGTAATACAGTCCATTACAAATCACACCTGTGGGAAGAACAGAACTCTAAGTGGACTCTGTTATTTAGGTTCAGAGGCAGGGATGAGGTAGGAGGAAGACTGCTGAACGGCCAAAGTGTGTGTGGTTGGCTGCTTTTGTCTTTTTGGGTTACTGGACAGTCATCCTGACACTCAGGACTGGTTGAGTCTACCATGTTTTAAATGCAATCCATTCAGTGGTGACTACCTAGAACAGCATAGACAGGGCAGTGAAAGAGGTCATTATTTCATGGGCTTCAGAGAGAGTGGAGCTTGGAAGTCACCTAGTTTAATACTCTCAAATGACACAGAGGAAGCCTGAACGGATGAAGGGATTTGCTCAGTAAATCAATGGGAAGCTATGACTGGGATTAGACTCTCCTGACTTCCCCTTGCCACCTTCCCTTCCCGAGCAAGTCCATGTAATTACTAAGTTCTGTTTACACATAGATCATAAGTGTTTGGATATATTTGGGTGAATGTATAAATGTTTTGAAGGAAACATAGCAAAACTGTAGAGATCCTGTGATAGCTGGTGTGCTGGAACCTTAGTTTTAATCATTATAAGTGAAACTACTGGAATCTAGAGTATATTGTTTTTCCTATAATTAGATTTTTCTAACATGGTTTAAACAGTTAGCAACTCTAAGATAAAAAAACTCCCATTTTTTTCTAACTCTAAAAACAATTCAGGTATATATAATAACTAGGAAATGCAAAAAAGATGAAAAAAAAAAGGATAACCTCATAAGTAAGGAGTAACCCCTTTTCATATAATGAAATACTGACTTCTGATTTTCTCTTTAGGTTTCTCTCTCTTCCTGGAGTTCTCTCTTTCCAGTAGATTTGTAATTATATTGTATCAATTGCATTGTGTCCTGATTTTTTTCTTCTGTCTCTATACATCTTCCATGCCATTTGCAAATCTTTACAAAACATCACATTTAATGGTCACGGACATGCCACTTCATGACTGTACCCTGATCCCAGATTACCTGAAACTTGACCCTGTGGCTGGACAGGTATGTCCGTGGATATTTTAACTAGTGCTGATGAACATCTCCATGCATAAATCTTTACTCATAGCTCTTTTTACTTCCTTGGGGTAGATAGCTGGAAGTTGAGCTACTCGGGCAGGAGGCATGACCTTTTCCAAATCTCTTGATACCTACCGTCAGATTCAGAGACATTTTTAATGTGAAGAAAAGGTCAATGGAAAAGGCTCTCCTCAAATTTCTTTTATGGGGCCGATTTGCTGACCCAAACAAGATTTTTTTTTTTTTATAACTTCAGCAAATCCAAAAATCTGATAATTACTAAAAAGAATCCCAAGTCTATGCTACGTGCTCTATGAGGTCATTTTCTGTTTATTCAAAAAGTAATTATTGGGCACTTCCTGTGTGCTGAGGAAACTGAGGGCAATTGAAGATAAACATACAACAAGGAAAAATAATCCCCTAGATGATGATGTGTTTGAGGCTAATGCTGACTGAGTGGGAACTTTGGCTTCTAGGCATCAACTATGGTATAGATAAGGGTTCAGAGGCTGTTAGGATGAATTGTTGTATTTATTTATACAGTTTAGTTCTTTGAGTATTTTCCCATTTTCTCTGATCTTCCCTCACTTTTTAAGAAGTCATATAGCTCTTCTTGGAGAAGGCAGTGGCACCCCACTCCAGTACTCTTGCCTGGAAAATCCCATGGACGGAGGAGCCTGGAAGGCTGCAGTCCATGGGGTCGCTGGTGGTCGGACACGACTGAGCAACTTCACTTTCACTTTTCACTTTCATGCATTGGAGAAGGAAATGGCAACCCACTCCAGTGTTCTTGCCTGAAGAATCCCAGGGACGGGGGAGCCTGGTGGGCTGCTGTCTATGGGGTTGTAGAGTCGGACACGACTGAAGCAACTTAGCAGATAGCTCTTCTTCCTTCTACACAATTTTCCATACAGAAGGACTGCTTTCAGGTACAGTGTAGAAATATTAATTTAGCAAGAGGTATTTTTTTTTTAATATCACTAGCCTTGTTTTCCAAGAAGAAAAGCTACTCAGTCATGGCTCCATCTGCTTTTACCAAGAGCACAGAAATTCTATTAATAGAAGGGAAAATATTACACTACTGGGTGTAATACCTGAGTCTCCTGCCTCCAGTTGGTTCCCTATGGTAAGTCAGGAAGCATCTAGTAAATAGTCCTTTCCTTCTCCTATGGACCCTACTGTCCCCTGTGTATCCCTTCTCATCCCATCTAATGGCACACCTATGACTTGGATGGAAAGGAGGAAATTATCCTCATAAACATGACAGCTATAACTGTAGTGATAGAAAATATCTGTAACATGATAACTGATGAACAGTAACTTTTCTCCTTTTGGATAACACTAGCCACAATCTACATTTAATAAAGTTTATGTCTTCATACTGTTATTGTCTAAGGCTGAGAATACTAGGGGCAAAACAAAGACCAGCCTGGGACCACCATTTTTAGAAATGATTGGACCCACTTAGTGCAGAAGCTCAGGGCAATGGTACAGCAAGTGAAGTTTGGATGAATTCAACCTCCTTCCTTGAAGTTAGGCTTCTAGTCCAGGCTGTAAAACTCAAAGTCTGTTGGAGAGGGGCACACATTTTTATTTTTTATTATTATAAATTTTTTTAAGTTTGCATATCTAAGGTGAAAGAAAGCATGTGTCTTTAATTTTGCTGTCTGTGGATCTTTTTGTTAGAGTTCCAGTTTCATTGACTATTTAGCATGCTTTTGCTCTAAAAGCAGAAACTTGTTTGAATAAGGACTAATTTTTCAACATGCAGACAAATATTTGAATAATTGGTGGAAATAATAAATTACCAGCATAAAGAGACTCCATTGCTCTTAAAAGCAAAAAAGCTCTCTTGGGGATTTTTCATGGAAATGACTCCGTTTTCCTCTCACTCCCATGGGAGCCATTTGATTTTACTCTGGGGTGGACTGGGGTGCAAGTTGATTTTTAATAAGTGAATACCTCCATATTTTCTGTGGGAGAACAAGTGAAGGAGCAGGGGCTGGGGGAAAACAACTAAGCTCTAAAGGTTAAGATCATGTTCCTGACGCTCTGCCTTACCTTTTAGTTCTTGTCTTCAAACAAAACTTGCTTATAGGAATTGCCTTGAAAGACTATGTTGTTCTTTCTGAGGAGTTTAATGAGTGCTCATTATTTCGACCATTTGCACTTTCCTGTTTCTCAGATTCCAACTGCGTAATCCAATTACAGTTCATGGGTCTGGTTGGGAAACAATCTGATGGAGAATTCAGATTTTGAACCGCGTCAGTTTTTGGGAGAGACAACCATTGCCAGATTCAGGATGGTGTTCCGAATGGGACCTCTGGGGTCAGGCTGTCTGAGTTCATCTGGGTCTCGCCCACACCCACTTTTGGGTTCCAGAATAGTGATTTAACCATTCTTTGCTTAAGCTCTCTGTGTCTCCTTGGCTTCACAGGGTGACAGAGGGGATTAAATAAGGTTAACATATGTGATGTGCTTGACATCTAGCAATGTCTAAATGTGTGTTAATTGATAGTATCACACTGAAGAAACAAAAATGATACTTGTTCTATTTCAGAATTGGTAGCCTAGCAGTCATAGATGGAACCAATACATTTGCAGTCCAGGTGTGGCTTTTTTCTCTAACCTCACACACATGCCAGCCACTCCTTACACACTTTACTGAGTTTTCTTTCTCTGATGCACAGAACTTTTTACCATGATGCCTCTAGAGTATGTTAAGAAGTTTATATTCTCTTTTAAGATATTTTCCTTTTATCTGTCCAGTGATAATCGTTTCCTGGACGCTATCTGTGACATCATATTCAAAATATGTTAGTGCCTAGTCTTTCTGGCTTCAAGCCACCATTGCTGGTTTGGAGTTTCTGAAATCAAAACGTGAATTTTACAAAAGTAACTGAAAGTTCTAGTGGAAAAGAACCCATCTGCCAATGCAGATTAGACATAAGAGATACGGGTTTGATTCCTGGGTCTGCAAGATCCCCTGGAGAAGAAAAAGTCAACCCACTGTAATACTCTTGCCTGGAGAATCCCATGGACAGAGGACCCCTGGTGGGCTGCATTCCGTAGGGTCGCAAAGAGGCAGACGTGACTCCAGTGACTTAGCGTACATGCCAAATGATCTTAAAGTTTATTTTGGAACCATAAATCACTGAGATAGAACATGAAGTAAGTGAAAGTGCTTTTCTAAATCTGAACATACAGAAGAACACAAAACTTTGGAAATGTGTCATGGAAATGTTTCAGATTATGATAGATTCTTATCAATGTCATAGTTCAATAAAGAAAAGAGTCATGTCTTCAGCCCTCCCTATTGGTTTCCTGACTTAATGGGGATTCCTTGGTTTCCTCTGATAAGCTGTCATTTCAGATTTAGTCAATGGTGGCCCTCTATGGAGCAAAGGAAGGGGAGATCCAGAAAGACTTTTTTCCCTAGTCTTGAAAAGGCAAGGTAACCAGTGGTGAAGGAGGAGTTTTTGCTGTTTCAGAATCAGGGTGCTGTTTTGCCCTGGTGGCCCCACTGTGGGATATCTTCCCTGTGCAGCCTCCACCATCAAGGCTCTCTGCCCTCCGTGGCAGTTCCGTTTCCCTGGTTTATATCTGAGCTTAGCGTGCCAGGAGAGGGGACACTTCTGGGAAGGGAAGGGCACATTTCCAGGGCTCACAAAGAGCAGATTTTACTGTGTCTGAAACCACCGCATCTCACTGAGCTTTTCTTATAATATACCCACTCAATGTGCATGCCATGATAGATGCTAGAAGGGAAACAAAAAGCTTTTAAATATTAGCATCAGTTTCACATTTTTCCTTGTTCAGACAGAAGAGTTGTCCTTGCTCTTGATAAAGGATTCCAGGAATTGAGGCAATGATTAAGAGAGCTATTTAATCACATGAAGGGAAACAGTCCAATCAGTAACTAAAAAACAATGGAATGGATGATGGATATTGACTTCATAGCACTCCTAGTTTTCAGCCATCAGCAACCTGTGGATGTTGGTTGCTGTAGCTGCCCATATTTGATGTTTTTCTCTGTAGAAAAGGTAAAAAAGAGAAAATAGGGCAAATCAGAATTTGAGACTGTGTATTCAGGTGTAGAACTGCCAGATAAAATACGGGATGCTCAGGTATACTTGCATTTCAGGTTGACAAAGAATAATTTGCGGTATGGGGCATACCTACTTCTGAAATTAAAATTTAGATGAGCATCTTGTATTTTTGTTGTAAATCTGGCAACTCTACTGAAGGCAAACTTATTTCTTGGGAGTGGGCTCAAGGTTACTGAGTTACTACTCATCCTGCTTCATGTCACCCAGAATGTTGAAGCTCTCTTTAAGCAGAAAGATGCAAATTCACAAGTGTTATTTGTGAATTCGTATCAGTCTTAAGAATTTAAATTCACAGTCTTAGAAAAGGGAAAAAAATCAAATCAAATCTGATATCGACAGAAAGCCAAAGTGGCTCTTTCTACCTCTTCTAAGGCAGTCAGCTGCTACTGTCAGTTGGACATAAACTGTAATAGTGAATAACAGATGGGCCACCTTTGGGTTATCTGTGCTGCATTCAACACCTCTTTGAACAATAATTTTAATCTGTTGGGAGGAAATATCAATTTAAAGGTCAAGTGCTTTCATAAAAAAGGTGATTATTCAGTATTTCTTACTTTGAACCAAAGCACACACCAGGATTCATTGTAACACTCTTTTGTACAGCACATATATGCTGAAAAATGGATTGCTTAATTATATGATTATCTGTCTTCAGGGAGGCTATGTGAACATGAACGGAAGCTGTCAAGAGACGTACATTGCTTTACTTGTGATTCTTAATCTATATCTATAGTCATTACAGGTTACAAGTTGACTTTTAAAACAAATATCTAACATATAAATTACTTTTGCACTGCAAAATGGGCATTTAGGTGTAAAAAATTTCCTTGTGCTGAAAAATGGACACGTTGTATGAGCGGGACTCCAGGCTAACATCATTCCTTTCTCCTTCCTCTGATTTTAAGTGATCAGTCAGTCTAGAAGGAGGACAGGAGATGGCCTTGCCTGTTAATTAACCAAAGGAAAGGGGTGGAAAGGCCATGCAGTTAACCTTTGTAATTAGATCACCAATTACAACAATAGAAAGGAGAACCACTTAGCAGTGAGTTAGAATTCTGGGAAGTCTCATGTAGATTCCAGGCACCACGAGAGTCAAAAGATTGAAGTCAAACATAGGCAGCCAAACTCCATGCATCTCTGTATGTGTTTCCTTAGTTCTCTCAGGTTCATTTTGGAGAAGGGATTCAGCATATAGGAGAGAATGAAGACAGTAATGCTGGCAGAAGCTACGACCACCAGGGAAGCTGGGTTCAGCTGCAGCAACCCAGGAGGTAGATAATTAATTTCCTTTGAAGGTGCAACTGGGTGCAAGCATTTCCAAATGACAATGTTGGCACATCATTCCAATGGCCTCCCAATCTTTGCGCTAGTTAAGCTTTAATTCTTTATTTTTTGACAAGTAAATATGCAGCTGTGAGGGACAGAAAAAGAGAAACAAAACAATGAAAACTTTGTTGAGGTTACTTTGTGTCTCCTGACCAAAGGATTCCAACCTGGTACTCAGTTCCAAAGTTCATTGCCTCTGCTCCCAAGGGTGTCTAACGACTTTAACCTTAGGTTCACTGCCAAATCCTAATAGGTAACACCACTTTGCATCCTGTTCTTGTTGAGGAAATAAAAATAATAAATACTTCTGTTCCTAGGAAAAAGTAAAAGTGAAAGTTGCTCAGTCATGTCTGAATCTTTGTGACGCCATGGACTATATAGTCCATGGACTTCTCCGGCCATAATACTGGAGTGGGTAGCCTTTCCCTTCTCCATGGGATCTTCCCAACCCAGGTCTCCCACATTGCAGCTGTATTCTTTAGCAGCTGAGCCACAAGGGAAGCCCAAGAATACTGGAGTGGGTAGCCTATCCCTTCTCCAGCAGATCTTCCGGGCCCAGGAATCAAACCAGGGTCTCCTGCATTGCAGGCAGATTCTTTAACAGCTGAGCTATCAGGGAAGCCCTTTTGTTCCNGCAGCTGAGCCACAAGGGAAGCCCAAGAATACTGGAGTGGGTAGCCTATCCCTTCTCCAGCAGATCTTCCGGGCCCAGGAATCAAACCAGGGTCTCCTGCATTGCAGGCAGATTCTTTAACAGCTGAGCTATCAGGGAAGCCCTTTTGTTCCTATAAGTCAAGTGAATCAATTTCCTATCTCTGTGAACTTATTACAAATGCAACAGTTTTGGAGAAGGAAAATTTGCCAAGAAGCAGGAAAGCCTCCTAACAGAGCTGAAAATATTTTTATGATCCAAGGAGGAGCACCAGAGACACTAGAATAATTCATTCTATGAAGATTGCCAAGAAAACCTTGTTCAGAAATCCCCATGCCCATGATGACATCATGCCAGGTGAGGCATCCACCTTTGGAAACAATACATAGACAGTTGCTCTTCTTGAGCCCTGCTGCCTGGTTTCAAAGGGCTTTTTATTTTTTTGCCTCTTCTGGCTCCGAGTGGCTGCAACACATGGTAAATCTTTAACTTCAAGTGTCCTTCTGTGGTGACCAACTAAAATATTAGCGAAATAAATGTTTTATGGGAAAATGTTGGCAGGAGCCCCAACAGAAACAGGTGGTATTGGGTTATTTCAATATAATGTAATGATACAGCCAGGTTTCCATCTGGACAGCATGTGGTTGGGTCTGTTCAGAGAGTATCAAAGAGAGTGAGTACGCATTGGGGAGAGCCCGCCGTGCACAAGTGTGCAGCTAGATGGCTACTTGACAAAATAATCGTCTGGGTTTCAGGTCCTCTGGGTTAAATATTTTTACTGTCAAAATCTGAATTTCTTCATAAAATATTAAAGGAGAAGCAAACCTCTGACATGCAATCCAGAGCTGTGTAATTATAGGCAGTTCCTGGAAACCAAAGAGAGCGTGCGTTAAAGCGAGGCATTTATTATCAAGGAGTTCATTACCCTTGGAGGCGAAGACATGTTTGAGAGGGAGCCTCTGAACAGAGAAGCTTTGTAGCAAGTCTTCCTAGGCAATGAAAATGAGGCTCAGCCTTGTTTGTAAGAATACAATGAGAAAATAAAGAGAGAATGGGATTAGTTGACTGTAAGGGCCTGATTGTGATCCAAAGCTAAAGAGATGTATCCTTAATTTACCACCAGGGAAGAGTCTTTCTCCCTTTTCCATAAAATTCCTGCTCCAGGCACTTCAAAACACATGGAATTAGGAACACTTGGAACATTTGGTTTTGCACTCAGCTCTCCTCACTGTATATTCATGCTAAGCTTGATAATAAACTCTTGGCTCAATAACTCCCTCTATGTATCCCAGAGAGAGGCATCAAATTATGGCTATGGGCAGAGATAGACCCTCTTCAGAGGCAGAGAGACCTCACTCCCCAGCTCTCTCAACTTGAGCCAGAGGAAGAAGATGGGAATATGCACAGAGGGAGTAAGCAATTTGGAAGTGGTTTGTAGTCTCCTTGATGCTGACTGGAGGACTCAGGAAGTATGGGCACCATCTGCCAAAATCAAGGAGCCGCTTGGACCCCAGGGTACTTGGCCAGGAAGACCTGGCTTCTAGGGAATTCTTTGCAGCGTTAACTGAGAGTTTGGTAGACATAAGAAACATTGAAAGCCAAGGCCTATGAATGCAGTCTAAGGCTGATGAATAAACGTGATGAAGCAGGGAAGGCTCAGAGAGAAAGGATAATGAAGTCAAGCACTTCATTATGATGCCTTCATGCCACTGGTACCCAGAGCAGGGATGCATTCAGGAGGCTCTTGCCTGTTTCGCAGAGAGCAGGCTGCTGTTCTACACTCTCTGCTGTATTTTTCTAAGGTTAGAAGAGATGGTGTGATGAGAGGCCTGGAAGCCACAGAGTCTGATTCTTTCACTGTTACTCCTGTGTGGCTGGACTGGGACTAAGGAGGCGATGGGACTCTAGACAGGTAAGTCACATACTGAGAACCCTGGGTTACTTGGGAAAATGATGTTCTCTATCTGGAGCAGACCTGACGTGACACGATAAAGATGTATCTCAGTTCTTCTTTCCAAAATGTGTTGGGACCCTCTTGTAGGCACCATATAAGACTTTGGCTCCTGGGGGGTTCTAGAAGGTGGTAGCAGACATATTCTTCCTAGCTGAGGCATTTACAATCTAACGGGGGAGAGTGTGTACCCCGGGGAGATTGGAAGTTGAGTTGCACTAGGACAGAAGCTGTCTTATTCTTCATTTTATCCTTCACATATGGCATGTAGTAGGTACTAAAATCATGCTGAACTGAACTAGACTAGAAGACAGGTGGTGGGGTTTGATAGCTATTGTATGGCTTAGACATATATTTTGACCTCTTTGGTAGGTCTCAATTCCTCATTTGTGGAATGAAGAGCAGATGATTGGACCAATCTCCTTTTTAGCTCCCTAGGACCTTAACTCAGAGAATATGTACAGAAATGCCAATGGTTATCTGTAACAATTCCCACCGTTCATGAGCATCTTTATGTCAGGGGATTTAATTCTCCCCAAAACTCTGTGAGGTTAGAGCTTTATCCCCATCTTTTATAGATGGGCAAACTCATTCTGTTGCCCAAAATCACACAGCAGGTGAGTGTCGAAATTGGGATTCTTCTAACTCAGTTATGTCTAACTCCAAATACTGGGTTCTTTCCACCGTGCATCAAGCTGCCTCCCACTTCATGCTAAGGAAATATCAGAATGAATGTAATGATGTAAGAGAGAGGTGGGGAACGTCATAACCAAGAGCTGGTTTATGCTTCATATTTAAATGCTTGGATCTGTATAGCCAGGTAGGGGTTTTTTAGTCTTTAGAAATCATCTGAGATTAGGACAGTTGGCTGAATTAATTGCATAACCGTTGAAAACTCCCTGCCTTACCCTGGTGTTTTCTCCCCCACTTTCCATGTTACTGCCTAATATTAATTGAGCACTTAATATGTGCAAGGTGCTTTGCAATTGAGAAATCTGAGGCTTAAAAATGTTGGAGAATTGGCCTGAGGTCTTAGGGTGAATTCAAATCAGGTGTTTCTGACTCCAAAACCCAAGCCCTTAATCATTATGCTAAAATTAAAACCCCCAATATAGTCCTATATGAATAGTGAATGCATGTCTATCAGTGAGGTCAGATGGGCTCATGGATAACCATTTAGAATGAATCAGAAGGGCCTTTCCTCTCATTATGGCAAAATAAATTTCAGATGGATTACATGTGTAGGCTCAAAGCACACCAATAAATGTAATGTGAGAGAAAGGTGGTGAATATAATAAATGATGATATGAGGCAGAGAAAAACTTTATAAAAATAATTTTTAAAAAAGATAAAAGGATAGATTTGGGTACAAAAGCCTTGCAACAGTTCTATAGACAAAAACTGTGAGAAAAGTTAAAAGACAAATAAGTTGGAAAACATATGCATAATCTTTATGGATATATATGTGTATGTGCCTATATATATATATATGCATATATATGTAGTCTTTGGTTTTTTTTAATAATTCTCAAGTATTTTATATTTTTTTGTAATCTAGAACAAAATGACAAAATGGTATTAAAAAGCTTATTTTCAATACAATGTACTAAGACATGATATGTTTGTGTGTGGGGAGGGCTGAAAATCAAGTGCTACAAAATTCATCTTCTGAAATATTGCTGCCATTTCTGAGCATATTATTATAGTTTTGGGAAATCTAATATGTTCTGAGGAGCACAAAGATGCATATAGAGGAAATTCTATTTTGCGATTTCCAGAAAAAGACAGGGAGCTACTAATTTTCTGAGTGCAGGAATATAAAAAACTGGACAAGATCTTAACTCGACCTGGAAGTGAATCCAGTTCTGGAAGCAGAGGTGGCCCACGCTCTCTCCATGCCTTCCGGTAAGTATTAGACTGAGATCTGGTTTCTCTCATACTCATATTTTCAGGTTCTACGTAACCCTCCATTACATTTAAACTCACTGAGAAAATTTAGGACTAGAGTTGGGTAATTAATACTTGTTTGGGCGTGTGTGTGTAAATGTATGTGAGGTGGGCATTTCAAGCTTTTTGTTTGGAACTTTTGAGCTGAAGGCTATTGTTTTTATTAGTTAAGGCTCTAATTTGGATTGAATATATCAACTCTGTTGATCACATTTTCAAAGGAGTTTAATGAACTACTTAATGAAGAAACCTACTTTGCTGTGCAAATTCATCCCGCATTGAATCCTGGCTGGAGTCTATAGAAGACAGGACTGGGATATTCATGCTAGTGGTAGACTGGTAACCACTAACTGTCTTTCGGTCTTCTAGAGCCAGGAAGTAGAATTCTGGATCACTGAGCCCTAGATTCTGAATCCAGAGCTTTCAGGGTGTGCTCTAGATGTCAAGCAGAATGTTTACTTGTGACCTTGGCTGGGGAAAGAATTAGTAGCCAGCTAAGGGAGTTCATTTAGTAGTCTTGTATTATTGTGGGAGAATTCAGAACAGCTCACGTCTCCTTTGCCTCTTTCTCCAACCAAGTGTTTTTCTGATGGTGTCTTTTTTCTGGTGTTTGTTCGCCTTTGCACTTTTCTCTGTTACCTACCAGTCTGTGTTCCGATGAACCATATTCTCTAACCAAATAAAGATATCTTAAATTTTATGTCTACTTTTTTAGATATGAACTCAGCTATTGCATTTGCCCATATTAAAAAGTTATTCTTTTGTCATTTTATAAAGATTTTAAATAACACCAGGACAGATGTAGGGGACCATCTTGTTTGCCTTCCTGAAGCTTGTTGCCCAATCAATTTTCACCTGTTGAGTGTCAGTCAATCCATGTTATATCCATGGATTATACTGCTGATATAATATACTAGGAATATAAGATAAACAAATTTAAGAGAACATGGAATATTCATGGACTTATATTGAATGTCTCATAAAAGTTCAGATGGATTCTGTCTTTTTCCCCCCTCTTTCTACTTTAGTTACCTAAAGTGTGATATAGTGAAGAAAACTAACTAGGATTTGGATTTCTTTGGATTTATATATTTCTCCAGAGCTGAGTAGTTATTTTTTCAAGTCAGGCCATCTCTGTTGCTTCTCCATGGGAGCGAGAAATGGGGTGATGCATTCCATTTGGCCTCCAAGACCCAGTGCCCCACACCAAGTGGACGTAGAGTGGTATGGAAGCTCTTTTCTCAGGCTTGAAAAATGCAAGCCCCTTCTGCTAGCTAAGTCAGTGTGTGGTGGCCTCCAATCAAATGCCTTCATTTCAAAGTGACTGACCTTTGCTTTAGATCTATCAGGAGGAGAGAAAGCCTAGAGGATTGGAGAAAATCCAAACCAGTTCATCAGCCCTTAATGTTTTCAAGAATGTCTTATCTCGCTGCAGTGTCCAGTACAGAGTTTCATGCAGGCTTGGTGAAGGGTGAAAAGCGGATCTGGTGACTGGTGACTTCATAAGCTTCAGAACGTGGAGCCGATTAAGCCATGAAATCTTGAGGAAGGTGTGCCTTTGGCATATTTATGACAAGCTAGAGAACTGTTAAATTAAATAAACCCTTCTGTCTGGAAGGCACATGCCCATTGCAGCCATCTATGAGAAATGCAGGGCTTCCCTGGTGACTCAGTGGTAAAGAATCCACCTGCCCATGCAGGAGACGCAGGGTTGATCCCTGAGTTGGGAAGATCCCTTTGGGGAGGAAATGGCAACCCATTCCAGTATTCTTGCCTGGGAAATCCCATGGACAGGGGAGCCTGGTAGGCTACAGCCCATGAGGTCACAAAAGAATCAGACACAATTTAGCAACTAAAGAATAACATGAGAAATATACTGGTTTATTAAGAACTTTGTGTTGAAAAATGCTCAGCTCTTTGCATTTCCAGTGCAGATCTGGAACACTGTTCTTCCAGAGTTCTTCATGAGTTGGGTATATGTCTATTTTGGATATGCACAAAAACGCAAAAATGAATTGTTTGGCTATTAGGAACATAGATCAGAAATAACAGTAGCTTATGTAAGTTATGGTATTTTTTTTCTCTCTTGTGTGATAGATGAAGAGACAAGTAGTCTAGGCTAATATGGAGACTCCATGGTGTCCTGAGGGTCCCAGGTTCTTTCCATCTTCCTGTTTCTCCATCCTTAGCATATGGCTTTCATCTGCAGGGCTGCCTCATGGTCCAATATGGCTGCTGGGTTTCGATCATCATTACTTCCATGGCCTAGGTAGGGAGTGAACGGCAAAAGGAGGAGATGCCAGTTGTGTGTCCTTCCCTCAAGGAGGTTTTCTGGAAAACAGTGTCCATTGCATATCATTGGCCACTCCCACTCAGAAGGGCATATTTTAGCCTAAGATCTGCAACTGGATTCATGTACCGAGAAGGAAGGAAGAAACGTGCACTACCTACACTAACTGGGCAACTGTCTGTGGGCCACAGTAGGAGTTCCTGAGCAAGCCTGTGCGAGGCATTTTCTGTGCAAGTCTGCATACTCCCAGGTGATCCCAAAGGCAAACCCTTTCTTCATACATTCAGAACCTCCCAGCATCCAGAGTTTGTAGACAAGGAAATGAACTGGTTTATCTGAATTACAGATGGGCCTCAGAGAGGTTCATCAGTCTGCTATGGGATACACAGCAATCTAAAAAGGTGGGGAAATTGGCCCTGGATGCTAGAAGGTGACATCAAAGGCAGAGTGTAAAAGCACAATTTGAAATATTGCCACTGGTGTCACCAGTTCACCAAGGACAACAGGATGTGGACATGATTAAGTCTCAGGCTCCAGTTTATCCCCAGCAGAGGAATTCCCATAGGAATAGCCACCTTATTTTGTGCACTTAATACGAGCCAGGTGTTATCCATCTATTATGTCTAATCCTCCTATGACCTTGGATGGGAGGCACTGATATCCTAATTTTTCAGCTGGGGAAACAGGAAGTCAGAGGGGGTTAGATCACTTACTCCAGTCACTCAGTAAGAGCTAGAGTAGGGATTTGGATTCACATCTCTGACAACTGATCTGTGGTCCTGTCCTCTGTTGCTTGCCAGCAATTGGATGATGGTTTAGGAAAGACACTGAAGTTCTACAGAAAAATATTTGAGGGTCTTGTTTCCACGATGGGAATAATACCTAGGATGGTGTGAAGTTTCCCTGCTCCTGTGCCATGGCAACTGTTGTCTCACCATTCCACAACCATCCCAGACCCCACACTGGGCACTCAGAGCAGGGAACTCCTTGCCCCTTCTTTTCCTCATCTGGTCATATCACATGCCACCCTCCTCCCTGTGTGCCACTGTGGAGAGGGGAAAGGCATCATAAAGGCAATCAGTATATTCTCATATTTTTTCTTGATGTAAAAAGATGAAGTCATGGCATATGGTCAGATTGCCAGCACTGTTAATAATAAACCTCACATAATTAAGCACTGATTTATTCCTTTATATAAGTGAAACAAATTGCTTTAACTGCCTTTGCTCGAGACCTTCCAGTCAGATGGATTATGTATAGGAAGTTGGAACTAAAAATTATGGGTGCTCATATTTCACTGTGGTGGAGGTTTATTGGAGGTACAATTAGAACCCTAACTAAATGTGTCCTGTGTTCCTTTGATGGAAAGATCAGATATTAATCTGGGGATATGACTAATTCTCAACACAGCTGCTCTCCTTGCTCTAATATTCCCGCTTTTGGTTCAAAACCTGGAAACATGTTTAAAAAATTGATCAGAGCTTATAATAGCAATAAGCACCTTGAAATTGGTTGTTACTCCGTTAATAAAGTGACTGGGAGAGCATAAGCCTCCCTCTGTGTCCCTCAGGCTTTTAACTAACAAGCCAGTTGTTAACCACTGGGTTTATTAAAAAAAAACAAAAAAACAAAAAACCAAACCTCTCTTTAGGGGATTGAACTGGGAAAAACTGGGGGCTGAGTGTTATCAGTCTGGGGATCCTTTGACAGCTCTGATCATCTTTGGCAGCTAGATTCCTTTCCCACCAAAGCCAGGGCTGTGGTGACTATGAAGTTGGCATCTTCTCTTCCAGGGTTTGGGGCCTGGCTCCTGGAAGGGAGGTCAGAGTTAGTCAGAAACAAAGCATCTCAAACCCCAGCACAGACCCGCAGAACCAGGGTCTGCATTTTAATAAGCTCCCCCATTAAAGGCACCTGAGCTGGGTGCCTCTGTTTGCTCCAAGCCCTGATTTATAAAACTGGAACCTCATCTCAGAGGCTTCTCTCCAGGCTCTTAGAAGGTCTCAGCAGACTCCCTGCATCTGACTGCAACTGCCTCTCCGTGGAACAGGGCAATGTACACCAGACCATGGAACGTGACACCTGGTGAGGAGTAGACCCTTAATAGGTCTATTAAAAAGCTATTTCCCCAAAGCATGTCTCCTTTCAAGGAAGAACCTCTTGGAGAAAGGGAAAATCCACCTGATAAGAGTCTTGGGATGGCCCAGCAGCCTCAGGTGAGTCAGGTGGGCCTTGGGATTCGGAGGTTGTCAGGGAAGGGACTTATGACCTTAGAACAACTTGGTTCTGTCCTAATTTCATATCCCAGTGCTGGGATGCAACCCCCTACCCTTCATGTAAAGTCTGCTGACGATATTTCATGCTCACAAGAGAGCTTTCCTTTCTACAGAGCCTGCAGATTTCCCCAGGCCCCTAAACAGGCCTTTCCCAGGGAGTAACGCTCAGCCCCGGATTCTGCTGCAGGTTTAACGAGCTGCTCTTTTATTTCCTTGTTCTGTTTCCTTTCCTTACTGTCTAGGGCAAAAGATGTCCTCAAAAGCTTAATGAAAGCCGAATCACAGGACGGCTGTGTTTTATCGATGCGCCACTGTTCTGGAAGCGCGGGCCGCTGGTGTAAGAGAGCGGCTTCAGGGAGCCTCCGCGGGCTGCGGGCATGACGTCAAGGGTTAGACAGGCCAAGGGCAGTTGGAGGAGAGATGCTGCTATAGTCTGGGGTCTGCAGGTAAGACTGGGAGTGAGAAGTGACCTAGTCGGGGTCAAGCAGAGCATCGGAGATTAGAAATACGAGGAGCCAGCTGGGGCCAGCTCCTTCCTCACTCGGGACCCAGAGTGGCTTAGCTGCGAGTCACGCTCCGTGGGAAGATGCGGGGCGGGCTGTGGACCACGACCGTACGGGGACCTCACCTCCCCACCGCTCTAGACGGAAACCACCCTCGGTGTTCACTTCCTCTGTGGTTTTTGTAGGTGTTGGGTTCACTCAGTGGACATGCCGGGCCCTCCTTCCAGATTTACTGGAATTTAATTTTCACTCTTGGGAAGGTAGCCCCTGAATGACCCTTTATTTCTACCCCTCCTAAAGGGAGGGATAGTTTACACTTTGCGGGTTGTGAACTGGCTCATAATGTGACTCTGTGTTACTTTTCACCCCAGTGCTTCTCTAAGAATTTTAAGTTACAAATGAGTAGTCTCATTCTGTACTTCTGCAAAATAATTGTTTAGGAATTCAAACAATAAAACCAGTGTTGTAATTGATGTTGTCGTCTGTGAAATTTCGGTTTCTTTGTGTGTGCATTTTTCCATTTCTCTTTTTTCGAACCTGGACATTTGCAGACAGTTGCACAATGTTAGGGGGCTTCCCTGGTGGGTCAGATGGTAAAGAATTTGCCTGCAATGCAGGAGAGAGGGGCTGGACCCCTGGATTTGGACGATTTCCCTGGAGAAAGGAATGGCTAACACTCCAGTATTCTTGCCTGGAGAAGTCCATGGACAGAGGAGACTGGCAGGCTACAGTCCATGGGGTTGCCAAGAGTCTGTTAAAATGGGAAGAACCCAGGTAGTCCAGAAGAGCAGCTTGGTTTTGTGGTGGGGGTTTAGACTGAGGTGGGGGAGTGGGGGATTGATATTTACCCAGAGTCACAAAATTAGTTGGAGGCAGAGCTGGAATCCTGTTTCAGCTTTCTTAAACTGGATTTTGAAAGTTATAAAACTAATGTGTACTTATAAGAAAATGTACCCTTTTCCCTTAACGTAACAGTTCCTCACCCACTCCTCCCTATTTGCCATTTGTCTATAATTTTTTTCCCAATTCAGAAATTCAAAAATATAAATAATATTTAATTTATTAGTGTAGTTCTTTATGGTGTCTATGCATTTCTGTCATATTCATATTTAGGAATGTTTGTGGTACTCCAAGTTTATTTTGAAAAATATTTTCTCTAGCACATTTGTGTGCCATAGGAAGGGCTTGTGAATAAATTAGAATTAGTTAAATTATCTCCTCTGCCTTTCTTTGTTTTCACAGCACTTATTATTCTCCATGCATTGAAATGTAAGTATGATAAGATGAAGAACTTCTTATCCTCTACAGTACTTTGTTTATAGGAGGTATGTAGGAGGTATTTGATGCTAAAAAAAATGTATGGTTTATTTTCACATTTAAATACAGCTGGAGTTTGTTTTGCTGTAGGGAGTAAGGTAGGTGTCAATTGTACTTGCTCTCTCTCTCTTTTAGCAACTGCCTTTTTTGTCTTCAGCTAATTTATTGATCAGTAAGTTTATTCTTTCCCCATGGATTTGAAATGCTATTTTTAAAAAAATCTCATCATGCATAGCCAAATTTATTTTAGAACTAAATTTTGTAAGTTTCCTTCTTTCATATGTTTTTCTTTAGATAAGATTTTATCAAATCCCTGTACTCCCCACCCCAGTTTGTTTGTTTTGATTGTTGAGACTGTTGAGATTGAACCCCAGTTCTTCTATTTCAGAGTTCAGCACTCCTTCGGAGAGGGCAGTGGCACCCCACTCCAGTAGTTTTGCCTGGAGAATCCCATGGGCAGAGGAGCCTGGTAGGCTGCAGTCCATGGGGTCGCGAAGAGTCGGACATGACTGAGCGACTTCACTTTCTCTTTTCACTTTCATGCATTGGAGAAGGAAACGACAACCCACTCCAGTTTCTTGCCTGGAGAATCCCAGGGACGGGGAAGCCTGGTGGGCTGCTGTCTATGGGGTCGCACAGAGTCGGACACGACTGAAGCGACTTAGCAGCAGCAGCAGCAGCAGCATTCCTGTCTCTTATACACATCTAGATGTGTATAAGAGACAGGCACACATTCACTTTATGGCATCACTCCTGTTTCCCTAGAAGGGCCACCTGCTTTTGCAGGAGAAAATATGAAGAGAAAAATATGAAGCCTTAAAGAGCAAAGTAGGCCATAGAAAGACATTTTCATAAGTTTCACAAATTAATATCAAAGAAGCTTATTTCTTGACCATAACACAACAAAATCAGAAATGCAAACCATGGTGTATGTATATGTTTAATATTTTTGTGTTACCTTTGCATGGNATCATATTTCATTGACTGAAAGATAGCTTTAATGATAAGACATCATTATTTTGTGTATCATTAGAAATAAAAGATTGTCTAATTATGTCAATTGTAAGATGCATCTAACTTCAGAGATGTTAAAATGTTAAAAAAATGTGTCTTACAATCAATGGAATACCACATTAGTAGAATGTGTTATAAGAAACTGTAGTAGGGAGTTTGCTTAGTGTAGTAGTTTTCCTACTCTTTTTGAATGTTTTCCAAAAGTCTCATCTCTTTTGTCCCTTATTACTTCTCTATGGTATAAGAAAGACCAATGTTTCATTGCCATGTTACCCGTAACAATAATATTAACATGTATATAGTAGGAACTATAAACCAGGTGCTGTCCTAAGTTCAAGGTCACAAAGTAAGTAGTAATATATCAAGATCTGAACCTGAGAAATGCAGCTGAGATGTGTGGTTCAGAGTTGATGCTCTGAATCAAACATAACCTACATATGATGAGACCTAGAGACCTTCAAAGATTTGCCAAGATCACTCAGTGGATTCCTATTCCTACACTAGCACATTTTACACGCCATCATTTGAAAATCATCAGTGAACACCATGAGATTTATGTTTCTAAATCTTTGGTTTTAGCTTAGAGGAAACTCATGGTCTTGGCCTGTGGTATGGCCAAGAAGAATGCTAAGTAGGAAAGGGCGACATCCAAGCTCTTTAGATCAGATGCATCTTCTGTGTATTTTCTCTGTTTTGCTTTCTGAAAGCAGTGTGGAACAGGAAATGCCACAAGCTCTATACAAAAGAAAGGCTGGTTATTGTGTGGATGTGTGTCTCCTTTGGTTTGGGCTGTTTTCACTATTTCTGCCTTGACTGGAATAAGACATCCTTGTCAGGCACGAGTTCATCATTGGCAGTTCGGGTTTCTGTCGTCAGGCTCTCACTCTGGCTGATCCCAGGTAAAACTGCCAACAGTGGCAGCTCTCCGAAAGACCTCTCCCACAGAATGATGCAGAACTAAGTTCTGTGGACACTTCGAGGACAGTCCTTACAGGTGAGGGATGTAGCATCTCTCCCTGGAGTTAATTATCTGCATGCCTGTGTCTGAACTTGCTGCATGGAAGAGAGAATTTGTGTTTATCTGGAACTAATGGCTTCCTGAAGTATCAACTGATAGAATCTTTTGAAGTCATTTCCCTCCACAAGGGCCTCAAGGGCATGTGCATGAGTGATGTGTTTTCACTGTGGTTTGGGGGTAAAGAACTTTCCAGATGGAGTGAAGCAGGAGTGCTTTACCTGGCCTTAGGCTGCCAATCCCTGGTGGGGTGGGGATCAGGCAGTTTTCTCCTTGTTCAAGCCACAAGAGCTTAAACAGGTGTGGATGAACAAACTTTGCTGTTTTTACGTGATAGCTGTTGGGGGCACCAGGCTACTCAGCACTCATCATCAGACACCCAAAATAAAAAGAGTGAGAAAGAGTTTAAGCCCTAGCTGTATGAGACCTGACTGGCCCCTCTGCATTTCCATGCCTTAAACCCCCTTACCATGGCTTTAAGGGTTTCAGATAGTGTGTCATCAACTCAACTTTAAGGGTTTCAGATAGTGTGACAGCTTCTGACTGGGTATCAAAGAGAAGGAAAATCTGCTGACTCTTACAAACAAGAATTTACTGCAGTCTCATGTGTTTAAACCTTAACGACTGATCCCTCAGAAGAACTGCTCCCCAACCTCATTAGCTAATTAAACAATTCCAGATGGAGTTCTCCACGCTACAAAATATTTCCGAGGTAACTGGCTCTTCTCCACTCTGGAATGAATTCTTAACCAAAGCAGAAGATGTCTAGATGCTTCTTCCACTGCTCTGCCTGGGGGCCCTGTCATTGGTGCTGCCACGGAGTCCCTGCTGGGGATCTGATGTGCCCGCAGAGGTTGCCCTCTAGAAGCTGACTGCGAAGGCTCTGGGACTTTGAAGGTTTTCCAGGCATTTGTTTTCTCAGCAGGATTGTGAAAAAGGAAAGTGCATTGGTCTCTCTTCGCATGAGAGAGTTTTTGCTCTCTGCTGTGATTAAGGAAGCCATGCTTCTTGAGATATTGCATTTTTTCATTATTTCTCTCTTGTTGAGGACCCCTGCACTGAGGTATTTTGAATTAAATAGCTGGGTCCTGAAGATATTAATTACTGTAATTTACTGGAGAACTCCACTGCAAGAGTTAGTTTCCTTTGAAATGCACATGTTTTAGGCAATGGTGAATCTAATACATTTGCGGGTTGTGAACTGGCTCATAATGTGACTCTGTGTTACTTTTCACCCCAGTGCTTCTCTAAGAATTTTAAGTTACAAATGAGTAGTCTCATTCTGTACTTCTGCAAAATAATTGTTTAGGAATTCAAACAATAAAACCAGTGTTGTAATTGATGTTGTCGTCTGTGAAATTTCGGTTTCTTTGTGTGTGCATTTTTCCATTTCTCTTTTTTCGAACCTGGACATTTGCAGACAGTTGCACAATGTTAGGGGGCTTCCCTGGTGGGTCAAATGGTAAAGAATTTGCCTGCAATGCAGGAGAGAGGGGCTGGACCCCTGGATTTGGACGATTTCCCTGGAGAAAGGAATGGCTAACACTCCAGTATTCTTGCCTGGAGAAGTCCATGGACAGAGGAGACTGGCAGGCTACAGTCCATGGGGTTGCCAAGAGTCTGTTAAAATGGGAAGAACCCAGGTAGTCCAGAAGAGCAGCTTGGTTTTGTGGTGGGGGTTTAGACTGAGGTGGGGGAGTGGGGGATTGATATTTACCCAGAGTCACAAAATTAGTTGGAGGCAGAGCTGGAATCCTGTTTCAGCTTTCTTAAACTGGATTTTGAAAGTTATAAAACTAATGTGTACTTATAAGAAAATGTACCCTTTTCCCTTAACGTAACAGTTCCTCACCCACTCCTCCCTATTTGCCATTTGTCTATAATTTTTTTCCCAATTCAGAAATTCAAAAATATAAATAATATTTAATTTATTAGTGTAGTTCTTTATGGTGTCTATGCATTTCTGTCATATTCATATTTAGGAATGTTTGTGGTACTCCAAGTTTATTTTGAAAAATATTTTCTCTAGCACATTTGTGTGCCATAGGAAGGGCTTGTGAATAAATTAGAATTAGTTAAATTATCTCCTCTGCCTTTCTTTGTTTTCACAGCACTTATTATTCTCCATGCATTGAAATGTAAGTATGATAAGATGAAGAACTTCTTATCCTCTACAGTACTTTGTTTATAGGAGGTATGTAGGAGGTATTTGATGCTAAAAAAAATGTATGGTTTATTTTCACATTTAAATACAGCTGGAGTTTGTTTTGCTGTAGGGAGTAAGGTAGGTGTCAATTGTACTTGCTCTCTCTCTCTTTTAGCAACTGCCTTTTTTGTCTTCAGCTAATTTATTGATCAGTAAGTTTATTCTTTCCCCATGGATTTGAAATGCTATTTTTAAAAAAATCTCATCATGCATAGCCAAATTTATTTTAGAACTAAATTTTGTAAGTTTCCTTCTTTCATATGTTTTTCTTTAGATAAGATTTTATCAAATCCCTGTACTCCCCACCCCAGTTTGTTTGTTTTGATTGTTGAGACTGTTGAGATTGAACCCCAGTTCTTCTATTTCAGAGTTCAGCACTCCTTCGGAGAGGGCAGTGGCACCCCACTCCAGTAGTTTTGCCTGGAGAATCCCATGGGCAGAGGAGCCTGGTAGGCTGCAGTCCATGGGGTCGCGAAGAGTCGGACATGACTGAGCGACTTCACTTTCTCTTTTCACTTTCATGCATTGGAGAAGGAAACGACAACCCACTCCAGTTTCTTGCCTGGAGAATCCCAGGGACGGGGAAGCCTGGTGGGCTGCTGTCTATGGGGTCGCACAGAGTCGGACACGACTGAAGCGACTTAGCAGCAGCGACAGCAGACCAAATTAGCTTGAAAAAAAAAAAAAAAGGCATCTGAGTAAATAAAATCGTTGACATTAGTAGGATTGGAGGGCTGAATTTAGAATTAACCAATTGAGCTGTGTTTATTTAAAACATACTATCATATTTCATTGACTGAAAGATAGCTTTAATGATAAGACATCATTATTTTGTGTATCATTAGAAATAAAAGATTGTCTAATTATGTCAATTGTAAGATGCATCTAACTTCAGAGATGTTAAAATGTTAAAAAAATGTGTCTTACAATCAATGGAATACCACATTAGTAGAATGTGTTATAAGAAACTGTAGTAGGGAGTTTGCTTAGTGTAGTAGTTTTCCTACTCTTTTTGAATGTTTTCCAAAAGTCTCATCTCTTTTGTCCCTTATTACTTCTCTATGGTATAAGAAAGACCAATGTTTCATTGCCATGTTACCCGTAACAATAATATTAACATGTATATAGTAGGAACTATAAACCAGGTGCTGTCCTAAGTTCAAGGTCACAAAGTAAGTAGTAATATATCAAGATCTGAACCTGAGAAATGCAGCTGAGATGTGTGGTTCAGAGTTGATGCTCTGAATCAAACATAACCTACATATGATGAGACCTAGAGACCTTCAAAGATTTGCCAAGATCACTCAGTGGATTCCTATTCCTACACTAGCACATTTTACACGCCATCATTTGAAAATCATCAGTGAACACCATGAGATTTATGTTTCTAAATCTTTGGTTTTAGCTTAGAGGAAACTCATGGTCTTGGCCTGTGGTATGGCCAAGAAGAATGCTAAGTAGGAAAGGGCGACATCCAAGCTCTTTAGATCAGATGCATCTTCTGTGTATTTTCTCTGTTTTGCTTTCTGAAAGCAGTGTGGAACAGGAAATGCCACAAGCTCTATACAAAAGAAAGGCTGGTTATTGTGTGGATGTGTGTCTCCTTTGGTTTGGGCTGTTTTCACTATTTCTGCCTTGACTGGAATAAGACATCCTTGTCAGGCACGAGTTCATCATTGGCAGTTCGGGTTTCTGTCGTCAGGCTCTCACTCTGGCTGATCCCAGGTAAAACTGCCAACAGTGGCAGCTCTCCGAAAGACCTCTCCCACAGAATGATGCAGAACTAAGTTCTGTGGACACTTCGAGGACAGTCCTTACAGGTGAGGGATGTAGCATCTCTCCCTGGAGTTAATTATCTGCATGCCTGTGTCTGAACTTGCTGCATGGAAGAGAGAATTTGTGTTTATCTGGAACTAATGGCTTCCTGAAGTATCAACTGATAGAATCTTTTGAAGTCATTTCCCTCCACAAGGGCCTCAAGGGCATGTGCATGAGTGATGTGTTTTCACTGTGGTTTGGGGGTAAAGAACTTTCCAGATGGAGTGAAGCAGGAGTGCTTTACCTGGCCTTAGGCTGCCAATCCCTGGTGGGGTGGGGATCAGGCAGTTTTCTCCTTGTTCAAGCCACAAGAGCTTAAACAGGTGTGGATGAACAAACTTTGCTGTTTTTACGTGATAGCTGTTGGGGGCACCAGGCTACTCAGCACTCATCATCAGACACCCAAAATAAAAAGAGTGAGAAAGAGTTTAAGCCCTAGCTGTATGAGACCTGACTGGCCCCTCTGCATTTCCATGCCTTAAACCCCCTTACCATGGCTTTAAGGGTTTCAGATAGTGTGTCATCAACTCAACTTTAAGGGTTTCAGATAGTGTGACAGCTTCTGACTGGGTATCAAAGAGAAGGAAAATCTGCTGACTCTTACAAACAAGAATTTACTGCAGTCTCATGTGTTTAAACCTTAACGACTGATCCCTCAGAAGAACTGCTCCCCAACCTCATTAGCTAATTAAACAATTCCAGATGGAGTTCTCCACGCTACAAAATATTTCCGAGGTAACTGGCTCTTCTCCACTCTGGAATGAATTCTTAACCAAAGCAGAAGATGTCTAGATGCTTCTTCCACTGCTCTGCCTGGGGGCCCTGTCATTGGTGCTGCCACGGAGTCCCTGCTGGGGATCTGATGTGCCCACAGAGGTTGCCCTCTGGAAGCTGACTGCGAAGGCTCTGGGACTTTGAAGGTTTTCCAGGCATTTGTTTTCTCAGCAGGATTGTGAAAAAGGAAAGTGCATTGGTCTCTCTTCGCATGAGAGAGTTTTTGCTCTCTGCTGTGATTAAGGAAGCCATGCTTCTTGAGATATTGCATTTTTTCATTATTTCTCTCTTGTTGAGGACCCCTGCACTGAGGTATTTTGAATTAAATAGCTGGGTCCTGAAGATATTAATTACTGTAATTTACTGGAGAACTCCACTGCAAGAGTTAGTTTCCTTTGAAATGCACATGTTTTAGGCAATGGTGAATCTAATACTGTCCGTTAGGGTTGTGTCTATGGGGTTAGTTAGGGTCTGAGGAAGTCTCTGCAACATGTAGTTTTTTTAACTCTAATTGCAGGTTCTGTGGCTTGGCTTCAGCTATGTGTAGCAGAGGCTAACTGTTTTGCTTCTATTTCAACAACAGCTGAGGGAGGCAGTATTAACTAGTGTTTAGAGATCGGCCTTTGGGCATAGATTGTGTGGGTTAAATAAATCCCTGCTTCCTACTCAGTGTCTCTATGAGTTTAAATTTGATTTATTTATTTACTTACGGCTGTGTTGGGTCTTGGTTGCTGTGTGTGGGCTTTCTCTAGCTGTGGCGAGCGGTGGCTGGCCTCTAGCTGTGGTGCATGGGGTCATCACTGAGGCGGCTTCTCTTGTTGCGGCACACGCTCTAGGGCCCAGGGGCTTCCATGGGTGTAGCTCAAGGGCTCCAGAGCGCAGGCTCAGGCGCTGTTTTGCACAGGCATATTTGCTGTGAGGCATGTGAGATCTTCCTAGACCAGGGATCAAACTGATGTCCCCTGTATTGCAAGGCAGATTCTTAACCACTGGACCACCAGGAAAGTCCCTGTCTCTATGATTTTAACCTTTCCGGGTTTTATGTTCTCATGTGTGAAATAGGGAAATATGAATACAGGTCCACAGTTGCTTATCTGAAACTTTTGGGGCTAGCTAGATGTATTGTAGAATTCAGATTCTTTCATATCTTGGGAAAGTAAATTAGTCCATATCCCCTAGTTTACATTAAATCCCCAGCGAGGATGAAGTCTAGGTGGTATCCTGTAACCTACTGACATTTCTGGGATACTATGAGTGACTATTGACATTGAATAAGGATTAGGAATAGACTTGCAGCAGTTAAAACACAAGTCAGATTTTATTGCCAAGAGAGTTTATGGAAAACTTGTGACAAAGTGAGATGGTTTTCAGGGCTTTTGAAATTGTACATACAAGAAAGTGAATTTATACTTACTCATACAATTATTTTTCTTAAATAAGTTTTGTGCCAAGTACTTATCAAAGTGGCTTATATGATACCAACCGCCCAATATAATACCAACTGCCCCATAACTGCCAGCTTTGAGATTCTCATTCTCTCACAGAGCCCGTGTCCTCACTGTTAGTTTGTTTCCAAGCATGCTGGCTGGTCATTTTGTCCCTGAGTCAGCCTGTAAAAATGTGTCATTTCCAAGTGTATCCAGATGAGAAAATTTTACTAGCTTTGCCTCTTAGGATGGTTCTTTTGTTCTACTAGTACTAGAGACCAGCCCAGTACAACTGAACTTTCTGTCATGATGGAAGTGTCCTCTATTCGTGCCATCCAATATGGTGGCCATTAGCCATGGATGACTGTTGAGCTCTTGAAACGTGGCCCATGTGATTGAGAAACTGACTTTTAAATTTTATTTAAAGCAATTAATTAAAATTAATTAGCCTGAGGGAGTAGTGTAAGAGACCTGGGCGTGGGTTCCGTGCTGAGAGGACTTTGTCCTCTCTAGACACAGAATTCTTTATCCTCAAGCTGCTGAAGGTGGTAAGAAGCTACTTATTCATTTATTTAGTCCAACTCTTCGGGATTCCATGGACGGTAGCCCTCTGTCTGTGGAATTCCCCAGGCAAAATCCTGGAGTGGGTTGCCATTCCCTTCACCAGGGAATCTTCCTGGCATAAGAGTTGAACCTGGGTCTCCTTCATTGCAGGCAGATTCGTTTCCACCTGCATCACCAGGGAAGTCTATTGTAGATCCAATTCTGTTAGGCAATGGGGTTACAGAACCAGGTTTTTATACTCAAGAAGGACATACACTTTTAAGCGTACATTTGTGAGCATATGTAAGCAGACATCTCAAATGTAAATTCATGATATTGAATCTGTGGCTAGAGATTTTGGATTGCTGGGGGAGCACGGAGGCAAGAACTTTCTTGAGAAGGAAATACTTGGCTTCTTGCACGAGTAGTGGAAATTATTAACAGATGAACCTGAGAAAAGATATGAAAATACTGGGTTGTCCAAAAAGCTCATTTGGGTGTTTCTGTAAGATGGTATAGAAAAACCCAAAGAACTTTTGGCCAACCCATAAAACTGCACGGGTTCCTGGCCAGGTATCAGCTGTTGATGTGGTTGGAGGGGCTGAAATTGGGGTGGAGGGGTGGATGGTCATCAGCACCTTGTATGGTGCTGAGCTTCTTGGAAGCAATACTCAGAATCCAAAGAAGGATTCCCTTGTTCACAGTTTCAGCCAGCAATTAATCAGGAAACTAGAATTCACTTGAGGTATTTCAGGATGGAAGAGGTTTCATGTGGGGAAGGGGTGGCCACTATGTTTGGACCCTGGGAACAAAGGTCAGGCCACTGTCAAGAAATCAGAAGTTCCGGGATTTTGGAGAATTGCCATCTATTATCTGTGCTGCCTGTGGCCTTGACCCCAGAGGCAAAATCCACTTCTGACATCTCCTCCAATTCCTATTTGCCTGCTGCAGCTGGAGAGTAAGACTTTTCTTTCTCTTTTGCCTTTCAAATCTCTTGCCAAGTTCTCTCAGTGGTAGATTTAGCAAGGAAATCTTTGAACTGTAGTTCCCAAGCTTTCTACCCTTGAAGTACAGGGAAGAGCATGGAAGAACCAGACAACACTGAGTCATAATGAATAGGATGCAGTACAGCCATTTTTCTTAACTGTTTCAAACCAGTAATGTTGCCTATAGGTAAGATGACCCCAGAATTTATCCAAATCAGGTCACATTTGAAAATGAAAGGGGCTATAGAATTTATTAATAAATATTAGTTGATACAAAGAAATATAATCTATGACTGTCTATATATATAAATACTATATATATGTATATATACATTGTATTTCTTTATATATGTTTATATAGTAAGTGGATATAGAAGCAATAAGAAGGGGAAAATGTGGATAATTGTTGAATCTGGGTGACAGGTATTTGATATTTGATTATACTATTTTGTCTATTTTTGTGTGTGTTTGAAATTTTTATAATAAAAGTTAAAGAAAGTGCCTGAAATTGAGGTTTTAATTGTCATATATGCATATAATATATGTATATGTGGATAGTTAATATAACCTTTACAGATGATGTTTTTTAATAAAAAATATGTATCATGTATCATCTTTAAAGACCCTTGAAAATAAAGTTTTGTTACCAGGAAGGGGAAAGGGCTTTGGGTTGGGGCTTGGGGCTGTTGAACCTGAATTCTGCTTCAAGTTGGACAGTAGGTCTTTAGGGTGGCCTTGGTAAATTAGTCCAGAAACTAGAATTGCAACAGAATTAGCCCCCAAGATGATTGAGCATCATCTCTGGCATCTGAAAAGTGGTCAGTAAAAACTTGTTCAGTCAACGAAATAAGAATCCTTCTGTGTTCTTCCTTTGCAGGAAGTGAGTTTAAACTCAGATGACAGCTGGCAAGGCTGGGAAAAGTCTGGAAAGATAGCTATCTAGATGTCAGGGACCATGGCTGTGTTTTGGAACATGAAGGAATTGATTGCATCATGCTCACTTGATTTTTGTAGCTTATCCAGTTAAGCTCTTAACTCTGCTTTTGAAAAAATAAATTTATGATGAGAGCAGTGGACCCCTGGCTATCATTTCTCCAGCCTGGAAGCAGATGTGCATTCGGAACATGCTGATCTGGGGGATCCACCAACCATCCAAAGGAACTGAATGTGAAGTGAGCAGGGAATGTTGGCTCCCCCTTCAATGATACTTTGTGATCTAAGAGGTGTTTTTCCGTTTTCAACAATGTGCTGCAGAACGGTCTGTAACAGTCTGTTGCAATTTTCTCCCCAAATCTCTCACGTTTCTGCCAATAGTGAATTAGACTGTCATTAGTTTCACAGATGTGCTTTGATCCCTACACGGCTTGTCTCCTGGCGGGGAGACATCTGAACCATTAATGTGGATTTTCTAAACCTGGAGTATAAAGTGCAGCGCAGTGCAATGATCATGGGCAAGGAGCCTGGAGCCCTGGGCAACAGAGTTGCTTCTCTGTTGCTAATTAACTGTGTCATCTTGGGTGAGGCATTGAAATTCCCATTGTTTCAGTTCTCTGATCTGTTAAATGAGAGCATTGGATGGATCCCTAGTCACTTTCAGATTCCTTAAGAGTGAATGGGAGAACTCTTCAGGTTTAGAGAGATGCTCTCTTACTGTTCAGGTTTAACTTTCTGAGTTCACATCCACAGTGCTCTCCTGGGATAAACACTGATCCTATCTAGTTACTATCTCATTACTCCCAGCAAGCTGCCTGTTAAAGGGTGCAAGAGATGTCTGGGTTTGATGAGGTATCTTTTTTTGGGCAGCTCTGTCTTTCAAAGACTTAAGCTGTTTAAAGGAGGAAAAATAGTGTAAAGAGTCATACATTTCAGAGCTGATAAAACTCCTAGCGATCTCTCCAGATTTATAGTTGAACTCCCTTGATTTACAGATTAGGAGCCCAAAGCCCAGTGAGGGAAAGTCACTTTTCCAAGACTGCGTACACTGTCAGAGCTGGACCTAACTATAGTTTGCCTGCCTCTGGGCCATAATCCCAGCTCTCAGGCTGTCAGCAGTTCAGATCCTGGTTAATGGAAAGATCCTTGGTGATTTTAATTTCACTACAGACCAGTACAAGATTTCGACAGCAATATCATGATCTATTGAGTTGGAGTGCAGGTGCTTCTTCAGGCTCAGGAAAAGGTGTAGCAGTGGATTTAGAAGATCTTGGGATAAGTTCTGGCTTCACCATGTGCAAAACCAAGCAACTCACTCACTTGCACGAGCCTGGGTCTCTTGCTCTGTAAAATGGAGGTGGTGATGATGCCTCGGTTGCCAACCCCTCATGCTTCAAACACAGAGTGACTGCAGACGCTGTGACAGCTCTGACAACTAAATACAGTTATAGAGAAGATAGTCACAAACAATAGCAAACACTTGTGGGTGTATTTTTGACTTGTCAGTCCTGAAACAGTTTCATTGGCAGGTTTGACAAATGGGGAAACTGGACTTAGAGCTACCAAGATTGTTCAGCTGATAGAGGCAGGTGCTAGGATTCTCTGAAGGCAGCCCTGAGCATGGACCTCAACTGCACACTACAGTGACTTATGTTGAGCTTTCAGTGGCCCCACAAAACCAGCAGCCACCTCTCTGACTCCTCTGAACACTCTTCTGATCAATGCTGGAAGAAATCTTCACATGGTCAAGGCCAGTCCAAACAACCTATTCCACAGGGGGTGATGAGCATGGCACTTTTCTCCTGCTCGTCAAGGAGTGAGGTCAGGGGTGACTGATTTGGGAAATGATGATTGCTGAAACCAATTCCAAACTGCTCTCACACACCCCCACCCACCTCCAGGAAGGCCACTCATGACCTCAGTAAAATATTTAGTACCTCTCCCATAAAGCCAGACACACTTGAGAAGGAGAGGCCAAATCATGACTTTTTTGTTCTCCAGGACCTGCGGAAAACACACATGGGATCAATTCTCAAGGGAGGGGGGAATACCTCTGTATCTATCTATCTAGCCATCCATCTGTCTTATCTCTTGCTTGTTTATCTGTAATTATTTATATATCTCTCTATTAAGTGTATATATGTACATGTATATATTTGTACCTAATGTGTATATATATATATATATGTTTGTACGTGTATACATATGTACCTCTCCATCAACCTTGTTTTAAGCACCTTTGAATAGAACACTTCAGTTCAGTTCAGTTCAGTCCCTCCATCATGTCTGACTCTTTGTGACCCCATGGACATGCCAGGCTTCCCTGTCCATCACCAACTCCCAGAGCTTGCTCAAACTCATGTCTATTGAGTTGGTGATACCATCCAACCATCTCATCCTCTGTCATCCCCGTCTCCTCCTGCCTTCAATCTTTCCCATCATCAGGGTCTTTTCCAAGGAGTCAATTCTTCACATCAGGTGGTCAAAGTATTGGAGTTTCAGCTACAGCATCAGTCCTTCCGATGAATATTCAGGGTTGATTTCCTTCAGGATGGACTGGTTTGATCTCCTTGCAGTCCAAAGGACTCTCAAGTCTTCTTCAGTACCACAGTTCAAAAACACCAATTCTTCAGCAGTCAGCTTTCTTTATGGCCCAGCTCTCACATCCATACATGACTACTGGAGAAACCATAGCTTTGACTAGACGGACCTTTGTCGGCAAAGTAATGTCTCTGCTTATGCTGTCTAGGTTTCTCATAGCTTTTCTTCCAAGACCCAAGTGTCTTTTAATTTCATGGCTACAGTCATCATCTGCAGTGATTTGAAGCCCAAGAAGATAAAGTCTTTCACTGATTCCTTTGTTTCCCCATCTATTTGCCATGAAGTTGAGAGAGTGAATTCCATACAGGTTGATAAGAAGTCCCGGATCCCCAAGGAGCAGAAACGAGTCAGGGGCTCTCAAGGAGGAGATAGGTGTCTGGAATTCTCAAGGGGAAGAAAGGACAAATGCCTTTTTCCCTCTACATTCCTTAGTCTTCAGTTCAGTTCAGTCGCTCAGTCGTGTCCGACTCTTTGTGACCCCATGAATCGCAGCACGCCAGGCCTCCCTGTCCGTCACCATCTCCTGGAGTTCACTCAGACTCACGTCCATCGAGTCCGTGATGCCATCCAGCCATCTCATCCTCGGTCGTCCCCTTCTCTTCCTGCCCCCAATCCCTCCCAGCATCAGAGTCTTTTCCAATGAGTCAACTCTTCGCATGAGGTGGCCAAAGTACTGGAGTTTCAGCTTTAGATCATTCCTTCCAAAGAAATCCCAGGGCTGATCTCCTTCAGAATGGACTGGTTGGATCTCTTTGCAGTCCAAGGGACTCTCAAGAGTCTTCTCCAACACCACAGTTCAAAAGCATCGATTCTTTGGCGCTCAGCTTTCTTCACAGTTCAACTTTCACATCCATACATGACCACAGGA
>SJYX01001660.1:1142753-1180979 GCA_006410675.1 Oreotragus oreotragus | reverse complement strand
CCCCCCCCCCCCCATTTAGGCCTCAAGGAGTCTTTGAATTGCCTGTCTTAGTAAGGTGAGTAGGAGACAGAAAAGAATTCACAGTTGGCTGCTGCTAGTGCAGCTGTGCATTGCACCAGAGTGAGAGACAAAACATCCCCTTCAGAAAGAACGTTCTCTGACACTCCTCTCTATGTACACATCTTGGAACACCAGGAGAAACATACAAAGAAAATGGACTTCTTTGGGCAAATATCCACAAGATTAAAAATTTTTTTAACATACATTTGGACACAAGAGAAAGAAAAAATCTAAAGTATTTGTATATGACAAATAAACATATGTGTACATTTAATTTGGGCTTCCCTGGTAGCTCAGCAGGTAAAGAATCCGCCTATGAGGCAAGAGACCCTGGTTTGATTCCTGGATTGAGAAGATCCGCTGGAGAAGGGATAGTACATATACTTGTGCATGCGTGCATATGTATGTACATCCATGTACCTGGCATGTATCATCATATTTTATCTTCATTTGCTTAAATATTAAAATTATGAACATATATTGATTATTTTATTGTGTGTGCGTGTTAGTCTCTCAGTTGTGTCTGACTCTTTGTAACTTCATGGACTGTACCCTGCCAGGCTCCTCTGTCCGTGAGATTCCCCAGGCAAGAGTACTGGAGAGGGTTGCCATTTCCCTCTCCAGGGGGGTCTTCCTGACCTAGGTATCGAACCTGGGTTTTCTGCATCACAAGCAGACTCTACAATCTGTGCCCCCCAATTATGAAAATAATACATACTTGGAAAATACAGAATGCTCTTAGGAAAAAAATGCCCATGGGGAAAAACTTCACCTCAAAGTAGATCTTTGAGATATGTCAAGATCTTGAGATATGCTTTAACCTCTTGTTTTTTAATTTAAGCAAAGCATGTACATAATTTTAAAAATCAAATAGTCAGATAAGACTTATGATAAAAAACAGGAGAACCCCACTCATCAAGTCCAGATTCCCAGAGGAAACTACTTTCAACTGTTTTAGCTGTCACTGCTGGTATTTATTACCATATTTGTAAATGATATTTTATGTGCTATTTTTGACTTACCAAATGTAGGCATTACCTGTTGACTTCTTACTAAGGTGAAGATTTAGGTCTCTCATAGCCCCTCTGCCCTTTCACATGCACTCACACATACTCCCACTTCCTCTCCCACCAGTATCTCTGATTATAAACCAAAATTTGATTATAAATCAAATCAAAATTCATACATAGATACAAAAATTCTAACTTCAATTCCAATGTGTGTGTGAGGGTTTCCCATACTACCAAACAATTCTTCACCACCAGCTGGATGTCCTACAATTCAACTCAGTTCTGACTGTTGGTCTGGAGATGCTGTCAGATTCCACAGGTTAAGTAAGGGCTTGCTTAGTCCTAGAAGATTCTTTTCCTTCTCCCCTCCCCTTCTCCCATCCCCTACACTTCAGAAGCTAATAGCAAGTCCAGGTTGTTATCTGTACTTCTGACCAACTGCCTATAACTCAGAGGTTCCCCCTGAAACCATGTAACTCTGATTGGGACTTGAGCCCACAATGTTGTAACTGAGATCACACATCTGATCTCAGGACTTAATGAAGCTCAGATTCTTGATGTCTCATCAAAGAAAGAATCCAGTGCGAGACAAAGTGATAGGTAAGAAAGGATATTTTTAGAGACAAACACAGTCCACAGACAGAGTGTGGGCCATTTCAGAGGGTGAGGGAGCCTCGAAATGTGGCCTGGTTGATTTTTACAGGCTGAGTAATTTCGTAGGCTAATGAATGGGAGGAGTGTTCCAGCTATGCTGAGAAAGGAGTGGAGATTTCCAGAAATGGGACCACTGCCACCTTTCGATCTTTATGGAACTGTCAGGGAGCCTGTGGGTCTGTCATTTAGCTTGCTGATGGTGGCTCAAATGGTAAAGAATCTGCCTGCAATGCAGGGGACCCTGGTTTGATCCCTTGGTTCGGAAGACCCTCTGGAGATGGGAACGGCAACCCACTTTAGGATTCTTGCCCAATTCTACGGACAGATGAGCCTGATGGGCTACAGTTGATGAGGTCGCAAAGAGTCTGACAGGAGCAAGTGACTAACACACACACACACACACAGAGAGCTTATCATAAGCTTATTTTTTGTTTGTTTTTACTCTTCGCGACCCCGTGGACTGCAGCATGCTAGGTTTCCCTGTCCTTCACTATCTCTCAGAGTTTGCTCAAACTCGTGTCCATTTACTCAGTGATACCATCCAACTGTCCCATCCTCTGTTGCCTCCTTCTCCTCCTGCCCTTAGTCTTCCCCAGTATCAGGTTTCTTTTCCAGTGAGTCAGATCTTTGCATCAGGTGGCCAAAGTATTGGAGCTTCAGCTTCAGCATCAGTCCTTCCAATGAATATTCAGGACTGATTTCCTTTAGGATTGACCAGTTTGATTTCCTTGCTGTCTGAGGGACTCTTAAGAATCTTCCCCAGCACAACTTGAAAGCATCAATCTTTCAGTGCTCAGCCTTCTTTATGGCCCAACTCTCACATCCGTACATGACTACAGGAAAGACCATAGCTTTGACTTTACAGACCTTCCTTGGCAAAGTTATGTCTTTCCTTTTTAATACACTGTCTCAGTTTGTCATAGCCTTCCTTCCAAGAAGCAAGCAATTTCTAATTTCATGGCTGCAGTCACCATCTGGAGAGATTCTGGAGCCCAAGAAAATAAAACCTGTCACTATTTTCATGGTTTCCAAATCTATTTGCCAAAGTGATGTGACTGGCTGCCATGATCTTAGTTTTTTGAATGTTGAGTTTAAAGCCAGCTTTTTTACTCTCCTCTTTTACCTTCATCAAGAGGCTCTTTAGTTCCTTTTCATTTTCTGCCATTAGGGTTGTGTCATCTGCCTATCTTTGGAGAAGGCGATGGAAACCCACTCCAGTACTCTTGCCTGGAAAATCCCCTGGACGGAGGAGCCTGGTAGGCTGCAGTCCATGGGGTTGCAAAGAGTCGGATACGACTGAAGCTATTTAGCAACAGCAGCAGCGTCTGCATATCTGAGTTTACTGATATTTCTCCGCCAATCCTGATTCTTCAAGTTTTAGGAGCTCTGTGCCAGAAATGAGAATGAAGACCAAATAAGTATTTCTTAGTAAAAATCACAATATCACAAACACAAATTTATACAGAATTTAAATCAATTTTACTTACTTAATTTTACTTATATATTTTTAATTAATTTAATTTATATTTAAAATAAATAAACTTTTCTTATAAATCAGCATTATATGTCACAGTAATATGTGCATTATTTTTACCACTAAACCAAAAAGTGTACAGTTTCCTGGAATTAATGCTTATTTCAAACACATCAGGTGATGTATCAGCTTCATTCTTCCCTCCCTGGAGACATAAATCCCCAGGGATTCTGTCTCTGCTACACTCTGGGAGTATAGTACACACTAGGGAGCTGTTGGCTCCTCAGGCATTGTCCTGAAAATTCTCTTGACTTTTCTCCTTTGTTGGATCATCTGCTTCCTTAATATGCCACCTTTCTCTTTTGTGATTTTTTTGTCTGGTGTTTGTGGACAGTAATTTCTAAAAACTTCCTGAGAAAGGATGCATGAAGGGAAATAGTTGATACTATGTGTCAGCCTGGGTCTAGTCAGGAGACTGAAACTATATGAGGGGTACTCCCTTCCCCAAGGCTGAGATTTAGAACACATTGGGGAGACTATGGTTTGGCTGCCGGTAGCAGAGAAGTTCACTCCAGTATTCTTGCCTGGAAAATCCCATGGACGGAGGAGCCTGGCAGGCTGCAGTCCATGGGGTCACTAAGAGTCAGACACGACTGAGCGACTTCCCTTTCACTTTTCACTTTCATGCATTGGAGAAGGAAATGGCAACCCACTCCAGTGTGTTCTTGCCTGGAGAATCCCAGGGACAGGGGAGCCTGGTGGGCTGCCGTCTATGGGGTCACACAGTGTTGGCCACGACTGAAGCGACTTGCAGCAGCAGCAGCAGCAGCAGAAAAGTTTACTGGATGCCTTGGGCTGCAGTTGCTGTCCATTGGGATGCTGAGAAAGTTTGCTGAAGAGCAAGTGATAGTGGGCTTCCTGTATGCTCCTGGAAGCTTTTTCATCAATTGAAGACAATACAAACTGGGAACAAGAGAAGCCCCCTTATTTGTTACCTTGCCATGTCTCTCTAAGTCATGTCTGACTCTTTGTGACCCCATGGACTGTAGTCTGCCAGGTTCCTCTGCCCATGGGATTGCTTAGGCACGAATACTGGAGTGGGTTGCATTTCCTTCTCTAGCGGATCTTCCCGACACAGGGATCGAACCTGGGTCTCCTGCATTGCAAGCAGATTCTTTACTATCTGAGCCAATGGGAAGCCCAATGTCTCTCTAGAAACCTTTATAGATTAAGCCTGCTCACCTGAGTGTTGAAGGAAATATGTTTCAGGAGTAATCTCTATTATCACAAAGTAGGGCAAAGAAGGGTGAGTTTGGAGCTGAGAGGCAAAAAGTTGATAACTGATACATTTTGTTTGCTTGCAACTATTTGCAATCATTTTCCCTCAGAAATGCTTTATTGTCTCTCTGGTATCGTGGCTGGAAAGTCTACCGGCATGCTGTTTTAATTCACCCTCTGCTGCCATTGCCCACGAAATATTTTAATATATTTTCTAGTCAGTGTTTGACAATTTATGATGATATAATTTAATGTGGCCAATTTTCACCTATTGTTTTAAACATTCAGTGTGTTCTTTCAAAATAGAAATTCACATTCTTTTGGTGCGGTCATTTTCCCTTTTGTTATTTACTTAATCATTTCTTCCTTTCATTTTCTCTTTCTGTTGCTTCTCTTATTCTACTGTTAGGACTCTTGACCCAATTCTTTAATTTTCTTGGCTTTCCTTTTTTATTTTTCACCTTTTCTGCACCTTCTGAGATTCTTCAGGTGTATCTTCTACCGCTTCTACAGGATTTTACAGTTGTCTGCTTTCTTCCCCCCCCAGTGCTTGTGTTTATTTGCTGATTGTTCTTTTTTATGGCTTCTTGTTTTATATAAGGGATGCAACATATCTCATTTCTCTGAGGCTATCAATGATAGTTTTTGTTTTCAGTTTTCTCCTGCTCCTGATTTTGTTCCTGTTATACTTTGTTCATTTTTACTGTTTTTCATTTTAGAGGCTTTTCTTAATCATGTTAATGTAATAAATTAATAAACAAAAGCCTCACTTAAATAGAGTTGGGAGACCAGAAGGGGGAGCTGTCACACTCTGCAATAATACCAGAGCCCCAACAGGAAGAAGAAAGACTTTTCTTCAGTGGCAAAAACTCAGCCAATGAAAAGCTGTAAGCTCTTTGTTTTCTGTAGCCCTCCCCACTTCCTTTTCCTCTCTATAAAAGCAGCCTCTTTGCCTTGCTGTGGTGAACTTGTGCGTGACTTGCCAGGTTGCAGACCCTGAATTACAATTCTCTACCAATCCCAAAGAAACCTATCTTTGCTGGAGAAATATCTGGCAGTCTATTTGTTTCAGGTCAACTTGGTTTTTCAGTGTCTGGTTATGTTTAAGTGAGTTAGGACCAAGCTGACTGGATATTTGGTGTATTTCTTTTCTGTCAGCTAGTGGTTTTCACTGTAGAATGATCAGGTACATCTGGCCATTTTGTGAGAGGAATACTAATTGTCAGTATATATTGATTTTACATATGGGTAAAAGTCTCTAGAAAGAATCCATCAGTCCTCTTCCAGAGGAGGTGGTGATGTGAGACTGATTGCCAGCACTCTTACCATAAAGTGGTGGAAGGAACTTATGTCCCGGAGTCTAGAGTCTCTTTGGGAAATGTTTTCAGAGGATGAGAAGGGATAGTTGCCTGAGGAGGATCTGGGTAATTGCACCTGTAAGCTTGGTATCTGTTTTGTTCAGAGTTGAGACTCTTTTTTTTTCCTTAGTCCTGCAGATTCAACTGACTTCAGAGAAATTATAGGGAGGAAAATGGGGCAGATCTAGTCTAACTAAGGTGGTAGAGCTATGTTCGAGGTATCTGTCAGAGACAGTCAGTCACACAGCTAAAGTTCAAGAATTTCTTAAGAGCCCCTACCAACTATAGTTGTTTAACACTGTAAGACACAAAATTTAAATGACTACATTTAGTAATTCAGGAAGGTTTGATCAAGGTTTACATCTTTGCTAGTTGCTGATTATCAGTTTACCCCCAAATGGGCAAACAAGATTCACTCTTCTTAGACAGTCTGTAGTATATTTTTTTCTCTTCTCTCTCTTATAAATTCTGTTTTTGACTTTATTATTTGACATAGTCTCTTTTTTGTATGTAAGGTGGACCACATAAGCAAATGTCCCTGAGTTACAACATGATGCTTTTTTTTCACCCATCCATGGACATTTGGTACACTAATTTCTCAGTTAATTTCCCATTCTGTTAACATTAAAAATTTTTTTTCTGCCTCTCTTACCCACTACTGTCTTCTTCCTTTTTCCTTGTGAATTACTCCTTTATTATAATTTTAGCTTGGTTTTAGGGAAGGTACAGAAACAAATGTATATGTTTATGGGTTATGTTTTGGCAGACATCTTTTAAAAAGTAAATATCAGCTATAGTTTCTGCTGAAATTAATAAACCTGTAAAGATCAAGCTAATAAAAAAATCCACAACTTGTGAATTTACTCATTGTTTTCTCATTGAGTGGATTTTAGCTTATTTTTATTGTCTCAGACTTGGATTCACATAGTTGCATGTTGAAGATAGATGCTATCCCACTATTAATTGGTTCATGCAAATGATAAAATTACTAGAGATGAGAGTTGATTCTGAAAGCAAAGACTTTCTTAATGAATTGAGAATATAGATGTCTCACATTAAAATCACTTGATGGGGAGTTTTGAAGAGTACAAAGGCCCAATACTAGATGAGTAAAATCAACTAGAATGGAACTTAGGAGTCAATATTTAAAAAAACAAAACAAACAAAACTCAAGACAAACATTAATTATTTCAGTGAACGGGGGGGTGTAGTCACCTCTGGTCTCTCTGAAGAGTAGGTTGTGACTAACATGGCATGATTTCGTAAAAAGAAGCACTGTTTGTTGACTCTCTCATAACACTGTGAACTCATTGCGTGCATGGACACATATTACTCATTATTGTAAGTCAGCACCCAGCATATTATCTGGCACAGAATAGGTGACTGTACTGTGCTAAGTTGTTTCAGTGGTGAGCCGTAGCCCGCCGGGCTCCTCTGTCCACGGGATTCTCCATGCAAGAACACTGAAGTGGGTTTCTGCGCCCTCCTCCAGGCAATTCTCCCAACCCGGGGATTGAACCTGCATCTCAAGTCTCCCGCATTGGCAGGCAGGCTCTTTACTGCTAGTGCCACCTGGGAGACTCCAGTAGATCATTAGTAAATATTCACATCTGTCACACACTGGTTAGTAAAAGCGTGTATTTACCAGCTCCCTATTGGAAGCAGGATTTGCTAAAAGGAAATTTGGAGACTAGTGGCAATGTGTGTGTCTTCAGGAGAGAGGCTGGAGGGTCCACTAGAAGAAAGGACCCAGAAAAGGGATGCTGGGGAGGATGAGATGGTGCTATCTCCTTTCTAATTTTGTCCCCAGTCTGACCACACGAGACTTCGGAAAGGGAAGAAGCATGCTAGCAGCCAGGTAAAGCATAATCTGTCTCAGCTGAAAATGTACCGTCAGCTCCTGTGGAATCTCCCTGCAACACTGCAAGTCACCTGCAGGCAAGGAAGGCAAAGTGGCATTATCTTCATTTCACAAAGATGACTGATGCCCAGTGGGATTGGGATCACCCACCTGGCTTGGTGTGTGATGGTGGTTATAGGGGTCCAGACCCCAAGGCTCCTTACCTGAGCAGTCCTTTGTTAACAACTTCCTGTTTCTTCTGCATTTCCACTAAACTTTGAGGAATTAGGCTATTTTTACATAGCTTTTGGTCAATCAAGGTGTAGACTTTACATAAATCTAATCCATTTGAGATTTTTTTTTTCTTGATTTTTCTTTATCTTAGAGAAATCCTTTCCAAGGAACAGAAGTTTGGCACAAGGCAGGGGAGCAAAGCATTTGAAAATTAAAGATAACACTGTTTGTCTTCATTAGTTCTTATATCTGAGATACTAGATACTTTGAGTGTCCTTTCAGTTTATTTCTGTCTGATGAATCTCTATATCTTCAGTACCAGGGACACCATAGACACTCAATTAACATTCAGTGAAGTACTTTTTATACATCAGATACGTTCTGGAAAGGTGAATAAATCAAACTTTGTAAATGAAATATGATTTAACAAAGAATCCATATTGTAGATTAAACCTTCTTTTCTCATCATCTCTGATTCCTTGTTCTTCCCCAGTATTCCCCGTGTGTCCCTTCTTTGATGTGAAACAATATGAATGGTTCCACTGAGTCTAGTGGGATATGAGCGCAAGTGATTGGTGTTACTTCTTGTCTGAGACAGTTTTGAGCTGGTGTGAATTCCTCATGTTCTCTCTCCCCATGTGGAGGAAGGGGTGGGGTGGCAGCAGAGGAGGGAGCTGAGTGGGCCCAGGAAACAGCGTGGTTCCCTGAGTCACTATTGGAAGAGAAATAAGAAGAACTGCTTCCTTTGCCTCAAATAGCGGCAAGAGTGAGAAGTAAATCACTGATGTATTAACCATGACGGTTTCAGGATTTATTTGGCATTATGATAGAACCTGGGCTTCCCCAGTGGTTCAGCAGTAAAGAATCCACCTGTAATACAGGAGTTGCAGGAAATGCAAGCTTGATCCCTGGGTTGGGAAGGTCCTCTGGAGGAGGGCATGGCAACCCACTCCAGTATACTTGCCTGGAGAATCCCACGGACAGAGGAACTGGCGGGCTATATAGTTCACAGGGTCATGAAGAGTCAGACATGACTAAATTGACTTAGCACCCATGGTAGAACCTAGTCTATCCTGATATGGGGAGCAAAATTTTCCATCCCCAAATATCTCTTGGGCATATGGATTTTGAGCTGTAAACAATCAAGACCCAAAAGACTCAGGAAGGAACTTTGACTTTCCCCCTAACTACCTGAAAGAACGAAGATAGAGGAAGGGAGGGAAGGGAGCCATCTAGGAAGAGAGCCATCACAATAGAAAACTATAGTTTGAACTAGGTGTGTGGACAGGGAGGAATCCAGCAAATTCTGTTTGTTAAAATTCTTCTCTGTGTCTCAGTGTCTCTGCATGGCCCAGCAAACATTTGCTTTTCCATCTCCTTGTCAACTGCCTTTTTCCCCTTTGAAATCCCAAATCACTACCCCCAACATCCTTTTTTTGTCTTTAACTCAAGATTTAGGTGATGGCTTCAGCCATTTTGGTATGTTAATCAGTTTTCCTAGTTGCTTCCATGGATACATGTGACTAAACTTCTGTTTGATTAATTTGTTAATCTGTTTTGTGTCAACTTAATTCTTATGCCAGCCAGAAGAACCTAGAAGGGGAGAGGAAAATTCTCCTTCCCCAGCACTGAGTGAAAAATACCTCCCTTTCTCTTTATGAACATAGTTGAGAAGAGTATGACTAACACCCGTGTTTCCCAAATTTGAGAATGTACAGAACACTTCTCACAGGAATAAAGAAAAAGCTTCTTGGAATTTTTTATTTAATAATTGTTTTAGATAAGTACAGGCATGAAATTAAGGAAAAAGTCTTTTGCTTATAGCTTTTATGTAACTCTAACACCCCTGCCCAATTAAAAATCATATAGAAAGGCTAAATCAATTTATTTTGTAATTGGTAACACTGTTGAAAGAGTATACATTATCTTTAGTAGTTGCGACATAAAATGTCAAGTTCAATTTTACATATTATCTGTTTCTCTGTGTTGACTAAAGTGACTCTCTTATAGCAGAGAAAGCCTAGTTGCATAAGAATGCTATGGAAAATTGCTTTAAAAACTTCAGGCTCTTGTTTGGTAGTTCAGGATAATTGGACCTTTCTCTTATCCCATACTCTGCCTTGAGGCAATCCTCAAATGCCCATTTCAAAAGGCACCTCCTACTCACTCTATTAACTGTCTCCTTCATTAGCAGAAAAATTTAGTACTGCATTGTTAGTTAAACCTGCATTAAGTGGATAGCTAATCCAATTATTGTTTGAATTAAGACGGAGTAAGTATTTGTTGTGCATTTGCTACTCTGTTTCTTGCTAATCAGGGTTTCTAAGTGCTTCACAGGAATTCGGGATCCACCCAGTGAATATGCTGCTTGCAGTGGTTTGGTCCAGAGTGCCAGAGCAGGGCTCTTCTAGGTTAGGTGTGTCCAAAGGCCCATCATCTTTCTACGAAAAGAGAACAAAATTACTAAATTTTCATGGATCATTACTTTGGACGCTTGAGAAGTGAAGTGAAGTCGCTCAGTCGTGTCCGACTCTTTGTGGCCCCATGGACTGTAGCCTACCTGGCTCCTTCCTCCATGGGATTCTCCAGCCAAGAGTACCTGGAGTGGGTTGCCATTTCCTTCTCCAGGGGATCTTCCCGACCCAGGAATCGAACCCGGGTCTCTTGCATTCCAGGCAGCCGCTTTAACCTCTAAGCCACCAGGGAAGCCCTTGGACACTTGAGAACATATCCAGAAAACTGAGAGTTTACGGACTTCTAATTAGTATAATATTTGAATTCAGGGTTTTGGAATCAGACAACCCTGGATTCTAATCTTGAGGTTGTGTGGATTCTAATCTTGAGGTCATCATAGAACCTTGGGCAAATGACTTACCCTGCCTGAGTCCCTGTGTATTTGTTGGAAAGTGGACATGATGCCTATTACGGAATATTGGGATGACTCAATGAGAGTTACATGTTCAGCAATGGCGCATGGTGTCATTCACTAAATGGAAACCATAATTGCTACTTTCCTAGTTGAGTTCATTTTCTTCTATAAGGCTGGGTCAGTCAGTTTTCCTTCATTTTGTTTTCCTATTTTAACATACCAAGGTGGTTTCTAAGAAAAAAAAAAAAAGATATCCATTGGCAGAGTATTAACCTTAAAAATAATCTAGTTTTTGTTTTGTTTAATCTCCTGGCTAGCTGCATTAGTCTTTGGTAGACTATTTTTTTGAGGGGGTGGCATTTAGCTATCACTGCGGTAATCTATCGGAGAAGGCAATGGCACCCCACTCCAGTACTCTTGCCTGGAAAATCCCATGGATGGAGGAGCCTGGTAGGCTGCAGTCCATGGGGTCGCTAAGGATTGGACACGACTGAGCGACTTCACTTTCACCTGTCTCTTATACACATCTACTCTGTTTCTTGCTAATCAGGGTTTCTAAGTGCTTCACAGGAATTCGGGATCCACCCAGTGAATATGCTGCTTGCAGTGGTTTGGTCCAGAGTGCCAGAGCAGGGCTCTTCTAGGTTAGGTGTGTCCAAAGGCCCATCATCTTTCTACGAAAAGAGAACAAAATTACTAAATTTTCATGGATCATTACTTTGGACGCTTGAGAAGTGAAGTGAAGTCGCTCAGTCGTGTCCGACTCTTTGTGGCCCCATGGACTGTAGCCTACCTGGCTCCTTCCTCCATGGGATTCTCCAGCCAAGAGTACCTGGAGTGGGTTGCCATTTCCTTCTCCAGGGGATCTTCCCGACCCAGGAATCGAACCCGGGTCTCTTGCATTCCAGGCAGCCGCTTTAACCTCTAAGCCACCAGGGAAGCCCTTGGACACTTGAGAACATATCCAGAAAACTGAGAGTTTACGGACTTCTAATTAGTATAATATTTGAATTCAGGGTTTTGGAATCAGACAACCCTGGATTCTAATCTTGAGGTTGTGTGGATTCTAATCTTGAGGTCATCATAGAACCTTGGGCAAATGACTTACCCTGCCTGAGTCCCTGTGTATTTGTTGGAAAGTGGACATGATGCCTATTACGGAATATTGGGATGACTCAATGAGAGTTACATGTTCAGCAATGGCGCATGGTGTCATTCACTAAATGGAAACCATAATTGCTACTTTCCTAGTTGAGTTCATTTTCTTCTATAAGGCTGGGTCAGTCAGTTTTCCTTCATTTTGTTTTCCTATTTTAACATACCAAGGTGGTTTCTAAGAAAAAAAAAAAAAGATATCCATTGGCAGAGTATTAACCTTAAAAATAATCTAGTTTTTGTTTTGTTTAATCTCCTGGCTAGCTGCATTAGTCTTTGGTAGACTATTTTTTTGAGGGGGTGGCATTTAGCTATCACTGCGGTAATCTATCGGAGAAGGCAATGGCACCCCACTCCAGTACTCTTGCCTGGAAAATCCCATGGATGGAGGAGCCTGGTAGGCTGCAGTCCATGGGGTCGCTAAGGATTGGACACGACTGAGCGACTTCACTTTCACCTGTCTCTTATACACATCTACTCTGTTTCTTGCTAATCAGGGTTTCTAAGTGCTTCACAGGAATTCGGGATCCACCCAGTGAATATGCTGCTTGCAGTGGTTTGGTCCAGAGTGCCAGAGCAGGGCTCTTCTAGGTTAGGTGTGTCCAAAGGCCCATCATCTTTCTACGAAAAGAGAACAAAATTACTAAATTTTCATGGATCATTACTTTGGACGCTTGAGAAGTGAAGTGAAGTCGCTCAGTCGTGTCCGACTCTTTGTGGCCCCATGGACTGTAGCCTACCTGGCTCCTTCCTCCATGGGATTCTCCAGCCAAGAGTACCTGGAGTGGGTTGCCATTTCCTTCTCCAGGGGATCTTCCCGACCCAGGAATCGAACCCGGGTCTCTTGCATTCCAGGCAGCCGCTTTAACCTCTAAGCCACCAGGGAAGCCCTTGGACACTTGAGAACATATCCAGAAAACTGAGAGTTTACGGACTTCTAATTAGTATAATATTTGAATTCAGGGTTTTGGAATCAGACAACCCTGGATTCTAATCTTGAGGTTGTGTGGATTCTAATCTTGAGGTCATCATAGAACCTTGGGCAAATGACTTACCCTGCCTGAGTCCCTGTGTATTTGTTGGAAAGTGGACATGATGCCTATTACGGAATATTGGGATGACTCAATGAGAGTTACATGTTCAGCAATGGCGCATGGTGTCATTCACTAAATGGAAACCATAATTGCTACTTTCCTAGTTGAGTTCATTTTCTTCTATAAGGCTGGGTCAGTCAGTTTTCCTTCATTTTGTTTTCCTATTTTAACATACCAAGGTGGTTTCTAAGAAAAAAAAAAAAAGATATCCATTGGCAGAGTATTAACCTTAAAAATAATCTAGTTTTTGTTTTGTTTAATCTCCTGGCTAGCTGCATTAGTCTTTGGTAGACTATTTTTTTGAGGGGGTGGCATTTAGCTATCACTGCGGTAATCTATCGGAGAAGGCAATGGCACCCCACTCCAGTACTCTTGCCTGGAAAATCCCATGGATGGAGGAGCCTGGTAGGCTGCAGTCCATGGGGTCGCTAAGGATTGGACACGACTGAGCGACTTCACTTTCACCTGTCTCTTATACACATCTACTCTGTTTCTTGCTAATCAGGGTTTCTAAGTGCTTCACAGGAATTCGGGATCCACCCAGTGAATATGCTGCTTGCAGTGGTTTGGTCCAGAGTGCCAGAGCAGGGCTCTTCTAGGTTAGGTGTGTCCAAAGGCCCATCATCTTTCTACGAAAAGAGAACAAAATTACTAAATTTTCATGGATCATTACTTTGGACGCTTGAGAAGTGAAGTGAAGTCGCTCAGTCGTGTCCGACTCTTTGTGGCCCCATGGACTGTAGCCTACCTGGCTCCTTCCTCCATGGGATTCTCCAGCCAAGAGTACCTGGAGTGGGTTGCCATTTCCTTCTCCAGGGGATCTTCCCGACCCAGGAATCGAACCCGGGTCTCTTGCATTCCAGGCAGCCGCTTTAACCTCTAAGCCACCAGGGAAGCCCTTGGACACTTGAGAACATATCCAGAAAACTGAGAGTTTACGGACTTCTAATTAGTATAATATTTGAATTCAGGGTTTTGGAATCAGACAACCCTGGATTCTAATCTTGAGGTTGTGTGGATTCTAATCTTGAGGTCATCATAGAACCTTGGGCAAATGACTTACCCTGCCTGAGTCCCTGTGTATTTGTTGGAAAGTGGACATAATGCCTATTACGGAATATTGGGATGACTCAATGAGAGTTACATGTTCAGCAATGGCGCATGGTGTCATTCACTAAATGGAAACCATAATTGCAACTTCCCTAGTTGAGCTCATTTTCTTCTATCAGGCTGGGTCAGTCTGTTTTGCTTCATTTTGTTTTCCTATTTTAACATACCAAGGTGGTTTCTAAGAAAAAAAAAAAAAAAGATATCCATTGGCAGAGTATTAACCTTAAAAATAATCTAGTTTTTGTTTTGTTTAATCTCCTGGCTAGCTGCATTAGTCTTTGGTAGACTATTTTTTTGAGGGGGTGGCATTTAGCTATCACTGTGGTAATGCATCGGACAAGGCAATGGCACCCCACTCCAGTACTCTTGCCTGGAAAATCCCATGGATGGAGGAGCCTGGAAGGCTGCAGTCCATGGGGTCGCTAAGGGTTGGACACGACTGAGCGACTTCACTTTCACTTTTCACTCTCATGCATTGGAGAAGGAAATGGCAACCTACTCCAGTGCTCTTGCCTGGAGAATCCCAGGGACGGCAAAGCCTGGTGGGCTGCCATCTATGGGGTTGCACAGAGTTGGACACGACCGAAGTGACTTAGCAGTAGCAGCAGCAGTAGTAATCTATACTTGACATTTTCCTGTTTTGTCATTAGTTTTCCTCTGTCCCAAGGAGTTCTAAAGAGTAGTGTCTAGTTTATAAACTCTGAACCTGATGTAAGTAACACTTCTTTTCCTAGCCTCCACCAATGTCATGGTGCTACCCTCATGGGAGTTGTAATTTCAAGCTTTTAACATAGCTAAGTCCAGAAATGGGGAGGAAAGGGAAGAAATTGCGAGAGACTCAACATATCCTATGATCAGTTCCTAGCTTAGACTCCTAGGAAGGTTAGCTCATATAATGTAGTCATTTACCCAGGAGTGTCCCAAGTCTTTTCATTTTGTTGAAGAGAATTTCAGTTAATTGAGCAATGGAGATTCATGAAGCCAACCAATTTTATCTTCTAAAAATAATGCCACAACTTTTGAAAATATTGGAGGCTAACAAACATCTATGCTTTACCATGAACTAATTCTTTTAGGTTCCTTTCCTCTGAACACCTAGCTTGGCTTACTTGTCTATGAAGAAAGGATAATTCTCACTGATGGGAAGGAAGACAGAGAATTTCAGATTGTGGAATAGTATGGGAGTTGAACTGACCTAGGCAGATTCCTCTGTGGGGGGCTGAGGTCACTTTGAGGCCAGAGGCCCTAGAGGAGAAGGACGCTAATAAAGGTATAAAGAAGTGGGAGATGTCAGAGAGAAACTTTCTATCATCAATAAAGTCTCTTGTGACGTTTGCCTAAAGTTGTTCCTGCTACCAGGAAAGGAGGCATGGGAAAAGTGAGGAAAAACTCCAGTAGATCATTAGTAAATATTCACATCTGTCACACACTGGTTAGTAAAAGCGTGTATTTACCAGCTCCCTACTGGAAGCAGGATTTGCTAAAAGGAAATTTGGAGACTAGTGGCAATGTGTGTGTCTTCAGGAGAGAGGCTGGAGGGTCCACTAGAAGAAAGGACCCAGAAAAGGGATGCTGGGGAGGATGAGATGGTGCTATCTCCTTTCTAATTTTGTCCCCAGTCTGACCACACGAGACTTCGGAAAGGGAAGAAGCATGCTAGCAGCCAGGTAAAGCATAATCTGTCTCAGCTGAAAATGTACCGTCAGCTCCTGTGGAATCTCCCTGCAACACTGCAAGTCACCTGCAGGCAAGGAAGGCAAAGTGGCATTATCTTCATTTCACAAAGATGACTGATGCCCAGTGGGATTGGGATCACCCACCTGGCTTGGTGTGTGATGGTGGTTATAGGGGTCCAGACCCCAAGGCTCCTTACCTGAGCAGTCCTTTGTTAACAACTTCCTGTTTCTTCTGCATTTCCACTAAACTTTGAGGAATTAGGCTATTTTTACATAGCTTTTGGTCAATCAAGGTGTAGACTTTACATAAATCTAATCCATTTGAGATTTTTTTTTCTTGATTTTTCTTTATCTTAGAGAAATCCTTTCCAAGGAACAGAAGTTTGGCACAAGGCAGGGGAGCAAAGCATTTGAAAATTAAAGATAACACTGTTTGTCTTCATTAGTTCTTATATCTGAGATACTAGATACTTTGAGTGTCCTTTCAGTTTATTTCTGTCTGATGAATCTCTATATCTTCAGTACCAGGGACACAATAGACACTCAATTAACATTCAGTGAAGTACTTTTTATACATCAGATACGTTCTGGAAAGGTGAATAAATCAAACTTTGTAAATGAAATATGATTTAACAAAGAATCCATATTGTAGATTAAACCTTCTTTTCTCATCATCTCTGATTCCTTGTTCTTCCCCAGTATTCCCCGTGTGTCCCTTCTTTGATGTGAAACAATATGAATGGTTCCACTGAGTCTAGTGGGATATGAGCGCAAGTGATTGGTGTTACTTCTTGTCTGAGACAGTTTTGAGCTGGTGTGAATTCCTCATGTTCTCTCTCCCCATGTGGAGGAAGGGGTGGGGTGGCAGCAGAGGAGGGAGCTGAGTGGGCCCAGGAAACAGCGTGGTTCCCTGAGTCACTATTGGAAGAGAAATAAGAAGAACTGCTTCCTTTGCCTCAAATAGCGGCAAGAGTGAGAAGTAAATCACTGATGTATTAACCATGACGGTTTCAGGATTTATTTGGCATTATGATAGAACCTGGGCTTCCCCAGTGGTTCAGCAGTAAAGAATCCACCTGTAATACAGGAGTTGCAGGAAATGCAAGCTTGATCCCTGGGTTGGGAAGGTCCTCTGGAGGAGGGCATGGCAACCCACTCCAGTATACTTGCCTGGAGAATCCCACGGACAGAGGAACTGGCGGGCTATATAGTTCACAGGGTCATGAAGAGTCAGACATGACTAAATTGACTTAGCACCCATGGTAGAACCTAGTCTATCCTGATATGGGGAGCAAAATTTTCCATCCCCAAATATCTCTTGGGCATATGGATTTTGAGCTGTAAACAATCAAGACCCAAAAGACTCAGGAAGGAACTTTGACTTTCCCCCTAACTACCTGAAAGAACGAAGATAGAGGAAGGGAGGGAAGGGAGCCATCTAGGAAGAGAGCCATCACAATAGAAAACTATAGTTTGAACTAGGTGTGTGGACAGGGAGGAATCCAGCAAATTCTGTTTGTTAAAATTCTTCTCTGTGTCTCAGTGTCTCTGCATGGCCCAGCAAACATTTGCTTTTCCATCTCCTTGTCAACTGCCTTTTTCCCCTTTGAAATCCCAAATCACTACCCCCAACATCCTTTTTTTGTCTTTAACTCAAGATTTAGGTGATGGCTTCAGCCATTTTGGTATGTTAATCAGTTTTCCTAGTTGCTTCCATGGATACATGTGACTAAACTTCTGTTTGATTAATTTGTTAATCTGTTTTGTGTCAACTTAATTCTTATGCCAGCCAGAAGAACCTAGAAGGGGAGAGGAAAATTCTCCTTCCCCAGCACTGAGTGAAAAATACCTCCCTTTCTCTTTATGAACATAGTTGAGAAGAGTATGACTAACACCCGTGTTTCCCAAATTTGAGAATGTACAGAACACTTCTCACAGGAATAAAGAAAAAGCTTCTTGGAATTTTTTATTTAATAATTGTTTTAGATAAGTACAGGCATGAAATTAAGGAAAAAGTCTTTTGCTTATAGCTTTTATGTAACTCTAACACCCCTGCCCAATTAAAAATCATATAGAAAGGCTAAATCAATTTATTTTGTAATTGGTAACACTGTTGAAAGAGTATACATTATCTTTAGTAGTTGCGACATAAAATGTCAAGTTCAATTTTACATATTATCTGTTTCTCTGTGTTGACTAAAGTGACTCTCTTATAGCAGAGAAAGCCTAGTTGCATAAGAATGCTATGGAAAATTGCTTTAAAAACTTCAGGCTCTTGTTTGGTAGTTCAGGATAATTGGACCTTTCTCTTATCCCATACTCTGCCTTGAGGCAATCCTCAAATGCCCATTTCAAAAGGCACCTCCTACTCACTCTATTAACTGTCTCCTTCATTAGCAGAAAAATTTAGTACTGCATTGTTAGTTAAACCTGCATTAAGTGGATAGCTAATCCAATTATTGTTTGAATTAAGACGGAGTAAGTATTTGTTGTGCATTTGCTACTCTGTTTCTTGCTAATCAGGGTTTCTAAGTGCTTCACAGGAATTCGGGATCCACCCAGTGAATATGCTGCTTGCAGTGGTTTGGTCCAGAGTGCCAGAGCAGGGCTCTTCTAGGTTAGGTGTGTCCAAAGGCCCATCATCTTTCTACGAAAAGAGAACAAAATTACTAAATTTTCATGGATCATTACTTTGGACGCTTGAGAAGTGAAGTGAAGTCGCTCAGTCGTGTCCGACTCTTTGTGGCCCCATGGACTGTAGCCTACCTGGCTCCTTCCTCCATGGGATTCTCCAGCCAAGAGTACCTGGAGTGGGTTGCCATTTCCTTCTCCAGGGGATCTTCCCGACCCAGGAATCGAACCCGGGTCTCTTGCATTCCAGGCAGCCGCTTTAACCTCTAAGCCACCAGGGAAGCCCTTGGACACTTGAGAACATATCCAGAAAACTGAGAGTTTACGGACTTCTAATTAGTATAATATTTGAATTCAGGGTTTTGGAATCAGACAACCCTGGATTCTAATCTTGAGGTTGTGTGGATTCTAATCTTGAGGTCATCATAGAACCTTGGGCAAATGACTTACCCTGCCTGAGTCCCTGTGTATTTGTTGGAAAGTGGACATGATGCCTATTACGGAATATTGGGATGACTCAATGAGAGTTACATGTTCAGCAATGGCGCATGGTGTCATTCACTAAATGGAAACCATAATTGCTACTTTCCTAGTTGAGTTCATTTTCTTCTATAAGGCTGGGTCAGTCAGTTTTCCTTCATTTTGTTTTCCTATTTTAACATACCAAGGTGGTTTCTAAGAAAAAAAAAAAAAGATATCCATTGGCAGAGTATTAACCTTAAAAATAATCTAGTTTTTGTTTTGTTTAATCTCCTGGCTAGCTGCATTAGTCTTTGGTAGACTATTTTTTTGAGGGGGTGGCATTTAGCTATCACTGCGGTAATCTATCGGAGAAGGCAATGGCACCCCACTCCAGTACTCTTGCCTGGAAAATCCCATGGATGGAGGAGCCTGGTAGGCTGCAGTCCATGGGGTCGCTAAGGATTGGACACGACTGAGCGACTTCACTTTCACCTGTCTCTTATACACATCTACTCTGTTTCTTGCTAATCAGGGTTTCTAAGTGCTTCACAGGAATTCGGGATCCACCCAGTGAATATGCTGCTTGCAGTGGTTTGGTCCAGAGTGCCAGAGCAGGGCTCTTCTAGGTTAGGTGTGTCCAAAGGCCCATCATCTTTCTACGAAAAGAGAACANAGCTAGATATCAGGTCTTGTGATGGAGGACTTACGAGTTCTGTTCCTGCCTCTACTATTGCTTGCTGTGTGATATGAGGCAGGCATCTTTCCCCCTACTTGCCTTTCCTCATCTGCAAAATGGGGAAAATACCAGTGCTTTCATCAGGCAAAGTATTAAATGAATGAGGTAAAATGACTCAGACAGAGTGAGCACTCAATAATGTTAGCTGTTATGAGTATCTAGGGATCCTTTCTGTTTGGAGAGGCTGAGGCTGGGGAACTCCAGGCTAAAGATTTAGGTCCCTATGCAAAATAGAAAGCAACCTGAAACTGAGATAAAGCCTTAAATACTTGATGACAATGGGAAAACAGAACTTGACAAAGCTGATTTTGATGCTAACTTTAGACACTCATCTGCTCCAAGATGAAGCCAGACCTACGTAAGATGCCAAGCCCTTGTGTTGGCAGCTATGTATGTGCTTGACTCTCTGGAAGATTTGGGGATGGATTTTCTATTGCTGTGTTGAAATATCAGGGAGAGAGGAAAATCCTATTAAATCTAAATACTCCCCGTTTTATGGGTTAAGACAAAAGAATGGATGAGATGTCAACATCAGATGGAGTTTCCCAGGGAGTGGACTGTCAAGGATTTAGAACTTTTAAATGATCTTATTTTCCACTGATAACTTTATTTTTTAACATAATCCCTTGCTATCTCTGCAGAAAAATGCCACTTATAAATGATGACTCTGAAAAAGTTATTTGTTAAAATTCAAATAACTTGAAGCAAACACTTTTCTGCACTTGACATTTGTTTGGCTCATTTTCCTTTATCTATACAGTATAATAAAGTCACTTGTAATCACATGCACCACAGAAGCTCAGAATACATCTTATCTTTTTATCCTAGAGCTTGTTATTTGATTTTTGTGTGAAACGAAAAAGTTTATTTTCTGGGGTGCTGACTCCATCATTAGAATCTTCCTGAACTGTGGCTGGCATCAGGCTTTCTGTACTTCCAAAGTGGGAGTACCACTCTGGGAATGAAGACAAAGGATTCCTGTGATCCTCTCCTTTGCTAGCTGCTTCTTCACTAGCAGTGGGACTGCAGAAGGAAGTGGTGGGAGGGAAGGGTGGGGTGGGTGGTGGTGTCCATTCTAGGGTGTGGCTTCTCTCAAGGCCCCTTTTCTTTCTTTTTCAGGAAAGGTGGATTATGGCTCCAGAACTTTCTTAGAGAGTACTGAGATTGGTTCGTTCTCCCTGAGACTGTTCTCACCAACACTTGGATAACTTCTCTCTTTCTAACCAAGCCCCCTCCCTCACATTTCTCATAAGGAGATTTCTTTCCTGTTCCCTAAAGTAGGGGGTTTGGGAGAGAACACTTTGGACTTCCCCCACTCCCGGGGACTGAGGCAGGTAATGGGGTGTCCGAGAGGCTGCCATCCACAGGGCTGTGTGAAAGGCCATCGCTCAGGGTGGCCTGGTGTCTCTGCCTGTGTCCAGAACAGATGGGCACATGTACTTCCTGTCTGCACGTGGTCATCAGACTGAACAAGTCCCTCTCTCTCTCGATTTGTGCTCTCGCGTCTCTCCTGACTACTGGGTCCTGTGTTAGGATAGGTTCTCTACAGGTCCCAAGGACTGGATATGAACTCAGAGAAGGAAGTCTCCTCTTTGCCCCTAAATTCAGCCTGTGCCCTCCCCACCAGCTTGAACAGAGAACCCAGTCTTTGTGGTTGATTGAGCATTTATTTGGACGCTAACAAAACAAATGCCTTGGCACCCCTTTCCCTCATGACCCTTGAGTAGATTGGCTCACTTGCTCAGAACTCTGTAGGGAAGAGGAGTGAGACTTAAGCCACAATGCCACCTCCTCTCATGAGATCTAAAGCTAAGGTAACCTCGTTTCCATCTCCTCAGCTGCGCCAGCCTCCAGCCAGGTGTGGACTTTGCCCTTCCTTCTCTGCCCAGGCAAGCTTTGTGTAAAAGGAGCTTTGTTTTTGTTCCAAACAGATGGCCTTGGCAATTCCCATGCCACTCTCCTAAACTTGAGTGTATGGTGGAGCTTCTGGGAAATAGGATTGACTGGAAATAGAGAAAATGAAAGTTTCTGCAGAAGTGACTTTTCCATAGGCCTGCTGGAAAGAAGGGACGGTACTTGTCCTCATTCTGGCAAGTGGGGCTTTTCATCTGAAAATCCTGGGCCTGCACTATGGTCATCCATTGTACATAAATTCCAGGTGAGAAAGAAGCAGGGAAAAGGTGATGGTACTGTTGAAGGAGAGGGGTAAAATTCTAACCAATGGGTTTTTCTTAGAGTCCCACGTAAGGTACTGTGGATACTAAAGGGAAATGGCAGTAGAGATTCCCAACAGCAGTGAAGGCGCACAGGTGACAGGTGTCCAGGGACGCTGGGACCATTTGGGGCCACGCCTTGTTGGCTGAGATAGAGAAGAAAACGGCAGCTGAGGAGATACCCTGGTGAACTCAGCCTTTCGCAGAGGGAGACAACCGCGCACTGGGGTCCACAGGGACGAGGGGCAGCTGGTGGGGCTGAGCTCTGGAGTACAGAGCTTTGCTGTCATCTCATGTGATGTCTCTTCATTTACAGGTGAGTGTGGTCCAAGGTCATTCCCGTGACAGCTGCCTTCACTGAGGAGAAAGCACTGGGGAACACAGTAGGATTGGAAGGTGTGTGGTCTAGCAAGAGGAAAAGTCAAGCTTCCTCTGAGCATCCCTCTGAACACCAAGGAGAAGGGCCACTGGGGAGAGCCATGTGTATTTAAATTCTGTGGGGTTATAAGACCTGAAGTGAATGTCCTGGGAGAACAGTGTGAAATGGCTGTTGAGTCCAAATCAGGGCTATTTTTTTTTTATTAAATATTAATGCCACACGTTTCTGCAGGGTTCAGAGAACAGATGTTGGGCCTGACATTGTGGCGATTTAATTGACTAAGAATGTTTCCTGTCATTTTTATCAATGTCTGGCTTTCCAATGGCTGTTAAATCGGAAAATATAAAACACAGGAAGGGATAATTAATACTCCGTTTCCATCCGTGGTTACCTGCTGATATGGCCCCCTAGAGAAGCTGGAGCTTTCTCCTGAGTATTTTTCTTGGAGGCAGAGACAGGCTGAGCTGACCTAGTCTCTCTGCAAATTGTTCCACTGGGCCCCTAGCTGGAGAACAGCCCACTCTGTGAGCACTATTCTTTCTTTCCTGTTGGTTTTAAGAAAATAAGCAAATTCTAAATAAGCTTTGCGTTAGTGGAAAAACTCCTAGGGATTCTGACTTTTTTTCCCCCTCTGTATCCTACCCCACCTCCCCCAATCATTCTGCTTAACAATTTCCTAGAATTAAAACAACAACAACAATCTCTTCAACAGTCAAATCTTCACTGAGAGACATTGCCAAGTAGAATCCAAGGAAGTGGATAGAAGTTATTTTGAGCAAATTCACAGTGACATAAAATGTAGCTTAGGGTGATTTAGCATCAGGAAATATTTGCTAAGTAGAAAGCTTGGGAAAGAACAATTCTAAAATGATTCTTGGTCAGGTGCAGCTTATAATGGGCCTATTCATAGAAAAAAAAAAAAAAAAAGTCCAAGGTCCCTTTGTCACAAAACTTATTTTAACGTGGAAAAAATGTTGTCACACGTTTGCCCTGTGAAATCATGTTGCTTTGCGTTTATTAAATGGTGCTGGCCCGCCATGCCGGTCTCCGTTATATCCTCAGGGGAAAGCAGCTTGTGGTACAAAAAGGAGAAAGGATAAGATGTGCTGTTCTCAGACTGAACATTAAATCATGGCAGTAATGATTTTAGAGGAAATGAGGCGAAATTGGGCTAAATGAAAACCTGCTGATGTGGCTTGGGAATTACCCCTACGGGCTTGGGAACGGGATAACCACAACCATCTCCTATGCTTGTGGGACTGTTTTTGCCCTCTGCTGTGGGGTTTGCTCTCTGTCTCAAAGAGGTGGGCTGGGCCCACCTGTCGGCTTCCACAACTCCTTGCCCTCTCAGCATTAAAGCAAGTTGGCTTACGCCGTGAGCTGAGGGGAGTTAAGGACTGAGATGTAGACGTGGAGGCTCTTTTGGAAAGCGATTTGTAGCATGCAGAGAGAAAGGAATGACCCTGGTGTGGCAGAGGAACCAGAGCCCACCCTGCTGGCTAATGTGACATAAGAGGAGATTGAGTTGGGGGGTGGGGATCTTTGATTGAAATTCACTGAATTGTATTATAGGGTATGCTTCAAGAAAGTAGGGCCAAGCCCCTCTATATCGTGTAATTTGAGGGACACAAAAGCTCTGACATGTGCCCCTGCCAACATGCACCTGCAAGTCACCCTTTTAGGGCCAGACTTTTTTTTTTTTAATTTAAATTGAAGTATAGTTGATTTGTAATGTTGTGTTAATTTCTTCTGTATAGCAAAGTGATTCAGCTATATTATATATGAGCATGCTGAGTCACTTCAGTTGTCTCCAACTGTTTGCAACCAACTCTTTGCAACCCTTTGGACTGTAGCCCAGCAGGCTCCTCAGTCCATGGGATTCTCCAGGCAAGAATACTGGAGTTGGTTGCCATGCCCTCCTCCAGGGCATCTTCCTGACCCAGGGATCAAATGTGCGTCTCCTGTGTCTCCTGCATTGCAGGCAGTTCTTTATCCTCTGAGCTGTCGGGTAAACACATATATACTTATAGGTCATTCTTTTTGATATGCTTTTCCATTTTGGTTTAGCACAGATATTGAATATAGTTCCCTGTGCTATAAGATGGGGCCTTATTGTTTATCCATTTTCTATATACAATAGTTTACTAATTTCAGACTTCCAGTCCTTCCTTCTCCTTGGCAACCACATGTCTGTTCTCTGGGTCTTGGAGTCTGTTTTTGTTTCTTTCTGGCTTGTTTCACTAATGAAATAAGGTCCATTGTTAGTTTCATCCATGTTGCTACAAATGGTCTTATTTCATTCCTTTTTATGGCTAATATTCCATTGTATATATGTACCACATCTTTATCCATGCATCTGTCAATGGACATTTAAGTTGCTCCCGTGCTTAGCTATTTTGAATAGTGTTGTTATAAACATAGGGGTGCGTGGATCTTTTTGAATTATAGTTTGTCCAGATATACATAGGGTCAATCTTTAGAAGTAAGACCTGATCTTTAAAGAACTCTTGGTAAAGTACCAATGTAGTTCCTTGGATGCGACACCAATGAGCTGATGGACATGTAGGATGGATCAGTTGGCAACTGTCAGTCTGGGATGCCAAGAGCAGCCTCCTGCAGTGAGAGGACATAGGACCAGTAAGTTTTGATGAGAACAGGAAGATGGGAGAGGCCTAGGTATAAATCTTCATTCTACGGGCTGTACAATGTCAAGGCCAGGTTGAAGGGCCAGCAAGAGGGCCCTGGCCACCTGGAATCCTCATGAAGAAATCTACCCAAAGGAGGATGAGAATGGTCTGAGACATGTCTTCTGTCTCTCTCTCTCCCAGCTGCCTTGGATGGAGAATGTTGTTTCCTACTGAGATCAATACCATTGCCCTTTCTTAAGGGACTCCAAGCAAACTGCTTTCTTACACGTGTTCTGTAGTTAACAGAAATAGGGCCATTAAGCTGAGGCCCCAGAATTGTCCTAGGAGATGATTATGATACTGGAAGGCTCAGCTCCTCCCCAACTCCCCATCTGATATTCTGATCATCAGGTCCTGCCTTTGCTGGTGAATTTTCAGGACTAGACTAAGGAGGCAGAAACACAAGGCCTGGATGGGAAGTTAAGGGATGTTTATAGCAATAGAACCAAAATATAGGAGGAAGCAGGTGGGCGAAATTTGCCTAGGTTGCCTCTGTGGATGTAAATTACCAGCTTTTGTTCGTTTGGGGGAGAATCCAGCTTTCCCGAAACAGACCTATTTCCCTCCAGCTTTTTCAATGTGCTTTTTCATGGATTTTGCTTTCAAATCTGCATGAATTATTTTTCTTCTATTAAATATTAATGTGCCTTTCTAAGTAGAAAAAGGGGGCAGCATAGGTCTGGTACACATCTTCCCTGCCACTATTTACTGCTGCTGCGGGACTGAAGCAAATGCCAACTCCCAACACATTAAATCAGGTCTGCACTGAACCCAGATGTTACACTGGAGATGCTCAGTGGATACAGGTTAAAACCAAACAGAAGCAGGCACCCGCTTCTATCTGGTGGGAGCTTGCCCTCCCACATTCTCGCCCCTCCCTCCTGCCACCATGCCCTTTGGCAAATTTGCCATCAGCTGGGCAGAGGTCACTCTTTCTGGAGCAGTAATTGTGTGAGAGGGATTTATTTTTTTAAGCCTGTTATTTTTTCCCCAATGACTCTTTCTACTTGATTAGTTCAGGATCAATATGTCTGGTAGGCAGAATGTGATGGGGAGGGTGATTTATCAGTGTCAGGGGGAGCTCTGGGCTTTGTTCATGTGGCTCTCCTCTTCACCATGACTTCCGCCTCCACACTCATGCACACACACATACACACTCACACACAACCTCTGCTCTCTTCCTTATCTAAATTCTACTCACCCTTACATCCAGGATGATTTGGTCTCCTCCCTGAAGCCCGTCCTGTGATCCCTAAATCGTGACCTCCAATGAACCTGTTTCACACAATAATTGTTACCTAGTGGGAGTTCTATTCCCCAATAGGCTATAAACCTATTATGTCTCAAAAACATAGCGTAATGGGAGGAACACAGGGTTTGCAGTCAGAATCCTAGAATCCTGACTGTCTGTAGCAAATCATTTAACCTCCAGGAGCCTGTTTTATCAACCTGCTCCTCATCAACACCTCCATCATCATCATCATTTCTGCCACTCAGATCAGTGTTTTTCAAATTTTAATGTGTGTGTGAATTACTTTGGATCTGAAGTGAGCCTGAGAGTTCTAATAGGCCCCCAGGTGATACTGATGATACCCATCTTCTCGTCACATTTTGAGAAGCAAAGGCCTTGTGAATTTTAAACCAGGTAATATATGTGAAAGTGTCTTATGAACGAAAAGGCCCCTATCATTGCTAAATCTTAAATCATCCTGTATCTTTTAAATTCCTATTTCACATCCACCAGTAGATCCTGTTGATAGGAAGGTATCCTGAATCCAATCATTTATGATGCCTCCTTCACTTCCAACCTCAGCTAAGCCACCATCCTATCTCTTTCTAGAGATGATCACACTAACGTCTTAATTGGTCTGCCTACTTCTATTCCTGTTCCTTCCCCCATCCCCACTTGAATTCCAGTGGTCCTTTTCCTACTCAGCAGCCAGAAGATTCTTCTATAGTAAAAATCAGATCACAAAACTTTCCTGTCCCAAACTCTTCAGTGGCCTACAAGGGTCTAATCAATATGGCCCTACTGTCTTTATTGACAACCCTCACTACCTTGTCTCTTGTACTTTTTCTGTGTGCAAGACATTGGATAATTGTATCCACTCTATTTATGAACTTTCTCATCTACTAAAGCAATCCAATTGCTGCCTACCATCTTATCTGGTTTTATTATGTTTTTCATAGCAGCAGAAACATCACTTTTTTGACAAAGGTCCATATAGTCAAAGCTATGGTTTTTCCAGTAGTCACATACAGATGTGAGAGTTGGACCATAAAGAAGACTGAATGCCAAAGAACTGATGTTTTCGAACTGTGGTGCTGGAGAAGACTCTTGAGAGTCCCTTGGACTGCAAGGAGATCAAACCAGTCAATCCTAAAGGAAATCAACCCTGAATATTCATCGGAAGGACTGATGTTGAAGCTGAAGCTCCAGTACTTTGGCCACTTGATGAGAAGAGCTGATTCACTGGAAAAGACCCTGATGCTGGGAAAGATTGAGGGCAGGAGGAGAAAGGGGACAACAGAGGATGAGATGGTTGGATGATATCATTGACTCAATGGACATGAGTCTGAGAAAACTCTGGGAGATAGTGAAGGATGGGGAAGCCTGGAGCACTGCAGTTCATGGAGCCGAAAAGAGCTGGACATGACTTAATGACTGAACAAGAGCTACTTAATAACATTCTATAAAGTATTTAGTATTTAAGATCGTGCTTAAAATCTTGCATGCTAGGCTTCAGCATTATGAGAACCAAGATCTTTCAGATGTCCAAGCTGGCTTTAGAAAAGGCAGGGAAACCAGAGATCAAATTGCCAGCATTTGCTGGATCATAGGGAAAGCAAGAGAATTCCAGAAAAACATCTATCTCTGTTTTGGCGATTACACTAAAGCCTTTGACTGTTGGATCGCAGCAAACTGTGGAAAGCTCTTAAAGAGAAGGGAATACCAGACCATCATACCTGTCTCCTAAGAAATCAGTGTGTGAGTCAAGAAGCAACAGTTAAAACCCTGTATGGAACAACTGATTGGTTCAAGATTGAGGAAGGAGTATGATGGGGCTATCTGCTGTCACCCTGTTTGTTTAACCTATACGCTGAGCACATCTTGAGAAATGCCGGGCTGGATGAGTTACAAGCTGGAATCAAGATAGGTGGGAGAAACATCAACAACTTCAGATATGTGGATGTTACCACTCTACTGGCAGAAAGCAAAGAGGCACTAAAGAGCCTCTTGATGAGGGTGAAGGAGCAGAGTGAAAGAGCTGGCTTAAAACTAAATACTAAAAAATACTGAGATCATGGCATCTGGGCCCATTACTTCAAGGCAAATAGAAAGGGAAAAGGTGAAAGTGGTGACAGATTTTCCTCTTCTCGGGCTCTAAAATCACTATGGATGGTGACTGCAGCCATCACATCAAAGGAGGTTGCTTCTTGGCAGGAAAGCTACAACAAACCTAGAGAGCGTGCTGAAAAGCAGACATTACCCTTTGACAGAGGTCTGTATAGTCAAGGCTGTGGTCTTCCCAGTGGCCACTTACAGTTGTGAAAGCTGGATGGTAAAGAAGGCAGAGAGCCAAATAAGTGATGCCTTTGAACTGTGGTGCTGGGGAAGACTTCTGAAAGTGTCTTGGACAGCAAGATCAAACTAGTCAATCTTAAGGGAAATCAACCCTGAATACTCGTTGGAAGGACTGCTGCTGAAACTGAAGCTCCAGTACTTTGGCCACTTGATGTGAAGAGCAAACTCATTGGAAAAGACTGTAATGCTGAGAAATATTGAGGGCAGAAGGAAAAGAGGGCATCAGAGGATGAGATGGCTGCCAGACCGATGCAATGGACATGGACTTGAGCAAATTTCAGGAGATAGTGAAGGACGGGGAGGCCTGGCATGCGCCAGTCCATGGGGTTGCAGAGAGTCACACACGATTAGGTGACTAAACAACAACACAACGAGTATTTGTGTGCTTGTCTGTGATCTGTCTCACTAACTCAAAGTGAGCTCCTTGGGGGCAAAGCGTGGTCTGACTTGTCCTGCTCCATGTCTCTAGCATCTGGAGTTAAGCTTGGCATGTCCTAGGTCTCTAGATAGTTGCTGATTGAAAGAACAAATAAATTGTTCCACTTCACTGAATTGCCATGTACCCCATGTCTGACAGGGTAAGTGCTTCATCAGTGTTTGCTGAGGCAACTGTTGATTGGATTTTTATGTGTACAGTCCCTAGATGTAGGACACTTCTTCTTTTTTGCTGTGGGCCAAGCCCACTAGTACAGCGGTCAAGCCCACTGAACTTCATGATTGAAAGATGGAGACATTTGAGCAAAAAGCAGAGGCAGATGTCTGAGTTCTGGGAAGCAATGATTGTAGAGGATGAGAGGAGTTGCAGTTATCTTGGCCCCTAAGGACTGTTCATCTTTATTAATTGCTTTTTAGCCAAAATGCTGCTACACACATACATACACACACACCACAAACAACCAATCAAACCAAATAACAACAGCAACAACAAAAACTAAGCCCTTCAGAGACAAGGATAGATTGAGAATCTGTGTTTCTTGTGAAGTAAAAGCGTTGTCTAAGTGGTGGCACACAAGGGAGGGGTCTCAAGTTGGATAATGGAGTCTCTTTTTACTTCAGCTCATCTAAAATGGCACATTAATAAACTGAACCAAATGTGGTGCTACAGCTGGTTTTATTGGTCATTAACATTTATAGAGCCACGTGAAGTCATGCTTTCCAATTGTGAGATTAAAAGATTTAGCTAGTCTAATTATCGGCCTCTGAATGGGAACCGCGTCAGAGTGCAGCCAGCGGGCGGAGTTGCCTTTGCCTTTCGTGATGCCTTCGCCTTCATGGTGCAGGTGAATTGAAAACAGATGCATTTGTTGACCCTTGGCTGGATTTCACCCTAAAGCAGGGTAGGCACTGGCAGCTGTCCTAGAGTTTACTATGGCTGATGTGTTGTCTACATTTTAAGGCTGTATTTTGGGTTCAGGAGACTTCCTAGTACATCCAAACAAATAGCATCCATCCTTAAAGCCAGACTTTTACTTAGGTTTTGATTGTTTTTCTGTTTTCTGGTCATTGAGGTCAACCACTAATTGTGCTAATTAAGCGTGATGAAAATCTCTACTTAAATGAGATTGGTGGGAATGAACCAACTCATCAGAAATCATGCTGACTGGACTGAATGTCCTGATTTTAGATCCAAGGAATAGGGCGGCTGGAGGCAAAGGCAGAAGAAAAAGGTGCGAGAGGAGAAGTGAGGGGGCCAAGGAAGAAAACCAGGCAGCATTTGATCAGGATCCTCCTGTTTGAGGTATAGTTCTTCCTGAGGCCAGGGAGATAGTTTCTGGGTATTGTAGCTTCTTTTGTTCCACGTTGACTAGTTCCATCTCAAGAATACTATTGGACAAAAGGGAAGGCTTAGTCTGTTCTGTGATTACCTAATTTTGCTGAATGAGTCTGACCAATCTGAATGAGAGGTTCCTTTTAATTAGGACTCAAGGAGCAGGGCAGACTAAGGGGAGGAGCTGAGGCTTGAGTGACCCCTGGTTTGGCAAATGAAAGACTGGTCAAGTCTTTGGTTCTCTCCGGGCCTGAACTTTTTAAGGTGCCAAATGAGGAGTTGGTCCATCAAAATGAGCTATGTTTTATACTTTAACAGCAACGGTGGGTAGCTATGGATGGGTCTGAGTATACAGATGGCTATAGTCATCTCTATGTGCAGTAAGAAACCTGGCAGCATTATTGATGGTAGATGAAAGTGAGGAGAGAATGCAGACAGGAAGAATATTTAAGGAACTCTTGCAAAATTCCGAACTGTGATCTCAATTGTTATTGGTTCTGCTTTTTTCCACCAGAGCCCCTGGGCTCCAGAACAATATCTTTCTGACCACTGATCCTTGCTTTTAATTCCTATTGATCATGAGTTAGATTGTGACCTTCTCCACCCACCTCCCAAAAAAAGATACATTGCAGCCCTAACCCCTGAACCTCGGAATGTGACATTTTGGGGGATGGAATCTTTACTGACTTAATCAAATTTAAAATGAAGTCATCAAAAGGGTGAGCCATAACCCATTCTGACTGATATCTTTATAAAAGGAGGAAAATCTGGACACAAGAATAGCACATGCTAGGAAGACACCTGGAGAAGGCAGTGGCACCCCACTCCAGTACTCTTGCCTGGAAAGTCCCATGGACGCAGGAGCCTGGAAGGCTGGAGTCCACGGGGTCGCTGAGGGTTGGACACGACTGAGCGACTTCATTTTCACTTTTCACTTTCATGCATTGGAGAAGGAAATGGCAACCCACTCCAGTGTTCTTGCCTGGAGAATCCCAGGGACGGAGGAGCCTGGTGGGCTGCCGTCTATGGGGTGGCAGAGTTGGACTTGACTGAAGTGACTTAGCAGCAGCAGCAGGAAGACACCATGTGGAGATGAAGGCAGAGATCAGAATGATGCTTTTACAAACTGAGGAACTCCAAAGATAGCCAGCAAGCTACCAGAAGCCAGGAAAGAAGCATGCACCAGTTTCTCTCTCACAGCTCTCAGAAGGAACCAACCTTGGTCTCAGACTTCACCTTGCTCTTCAGCCTTCAGAACCGAGAGACAACCTGTTTCTGTTGTATAAGCCACACAGTTTGTGGTGCTTTGTTACAGCAGCCCTAGCAAACTAACAGTATCTTTCTGCTCTCTTGGTTTCAGATCCTTGGCTTGCTATGTCCACTAGCACTCATTGATTTGTAAATTTCAACTTGATTTCTTCTCAGTCTCCCTAAAGAAATGTGTCTCTGTGTTGTGAAACTTAGACTGCTTCCTACTTGGCTCATAGCTCTTCACTCTGCTATGTGTGGTGTGAGGTGGAAAAGGTGCTATAAATGGGCAGCTTCACTAGCTACTGGGCTATCCTTTTTATCCTCTATGTTGCCTCCTATGCGCTCTTGTGCTCTAAATCCCCCACAAAGTTCTCACTAATATTCAAAGCTGAATCAGAAGGAAAGGCCAGTGATTTTTCAGATTTATTTGCATATAATTCCAGCACTCTTGATCCTGTTCCAAAATTACCCCCAAATGCATTTATTCCAATGCGTTCCTTCAAAGTTAGGGATACAGATAAAATTTGGAGAAATATGATTGAAATAACATAACTCTGAGTGATATTAAATTCTTGTATATGGGCTCTACATAAAAAAAAATAAGAGCTCAAAGGGACTATATATGATCTATTCAAAAACCTAGTTTCCTGGTGGTCATATTCTCTTGTGGTTTTCTAGTATATACTTTCTCATTAAACTACTTATTTAATATGGGCATTAGAATTTTATCTTGAATATAAGATACATTGCTTTGATCATTGCTGGCCAATCTTGTTTTACTAAGTGAAGTCAAAAGAGGCATACTTTGCCATCAATCAACAGACATGCCTTGACCTTGTACTGGGTGGCACAAGCTCTCTGCTGGAAAGGTAAACATAGTCTCCACTTGGGTGAGCCTTCCTTGTGACTGGGGAGATAAGGCAACCAGATGACAAACATTTAGAGAACAATTGAATGCTAAATGGGGTCGGACTGGCTTTAGTGCAGAAGTTTGATTTCATGGAGTGGTGGACAAGGTTTCCTGGAAAACTTGGAATTTTATTTCAGCAACAAAATGTTGCTTCCCCCGCCTCAAAATTTCCCCCTTCTATCTACCTGTATCATTGGTTGTTTGATTACAAATCAGACCTTCAGAGAGAAAACACAAAATGGACCGAGACAGACGCTGGTGAGAGACTGTCATTCTTGATCCTGCAATGGAAACTTTATTTATTGGAAATCTGAGTAGATAACACAGCAATCATAAAAGTAAGTCCCTTATAAGTCTAGGCTGTCTCTTTGAATTCTATTTCCTATACTCTAGTTACCAAAATACCAACAATCTTCTAAGGTATACAGAAAATTTAAATGAGAGCATGGAGAGTTCCTTTTCCATGTTCCCAGTGGAAGAGATAGAAGATGTGTTCCCAGCTTCCCATCTGCACAGATGTGTTTCCAATAAAGTGCAGTGAGCCCTCCCATCTCCCCTGTCCCCTTCCTGTTAACCACAAGGCTGTTCAGATGATGTGTGAGCTCACACTCAGGTTAATAAAGCCATCTTGTACTTCTCCTCTCCTCAACATGGTAAAGGCTTTATTTATTTATTTTTCCACAAAAGTGCAGATTTAATTTGAAGTTGGGAAAAAGAAGAAGGAAAAGCAACTCTCCAAAATATGAGACAACAGTTCTCTTTAATAGGAACCATATTTTCCCTCTAAATTATGGTACCTGAGGGTCCTTGTGCAAGGTTTGGGAGGTGATGAACGTAAGCTTTGGAAGGGTTTGGGGAGTTGTGTTGATATCTTGGCCCATCTGGGTTCAGGTCTCTTGGGTTTCTTGGGATTCATGGAATATATCTGGCTACAGTGAAATGTGAGAAACCCTTTAGAAAAGTGCAGTGGAAATAAATAGCAATGAATATTTATGTGCCTAGACCAAAGGTCAGAACTCTTTTTAGTTCTCAGGGCCATTAGTGGGGTTAAATAAGGTCTATAGAAGAGATAGAAGATGTGTTCCCAGCTTCCCATCTGCACAGATGTGTTTCCAATAAAGTGCAGTGAGCCCTCCCATCTCCCCTGTCCCCTTCCTGTTAACCACAAGGCTGTTCAGATGATGTGTGAGCTCACACTCAGGTTAATAAAGCCATCTTGTACTTCTCCTCTCCTCAACATGGTAAAGGCTTTATTTATTTATTTTTCCACAAAAGTGCAGATTTAATTTGAAGTTGGGAAAAAGAAGAAGGAAAAGCAACTCTCCAAAATATGAGACAACAGTTCTCTTTAATAGGAACCATATTTTCCCTCTAAATTATGGTACCTGAGGGTCCTTGTGCAAGGTTTGGGAGGTGATGAACGTAAGCTTTGGAAGGGTTTGGGGAGTTGTGTTGATATCTTGGCCCATCTGGGTTCAGGTCTCTTGGGTTTCTTGGGATTCATGGAATATATCTGGCTACAGTGAAATGTGAGAAACCCTTTAGAAAAGTGCAGTGGAAATAAATAGCAATGAATATTTATGTGCCTAGACCAAAGGTCAGAACTCTTTTTAGTTCTCAGGGCCATTAGTGGGGTTAAATAAGGTCTATTGGGACTGTGGGTTCCAATGACGAGGATGAAGTATAGGTCATGAGTAGATGAGTTGAGGGGAAGGCAAGAGGTAGATGCTTAAGAAAGAAAAGAGCATATTGGAATAAGTGTCCCTGAGGGATTAAACTAGTAGTAAACTAAGAGCAATAACTTCTGCCTCTACCTTAGGTTAAATCATTATCCTTGGCTTAAAGCAAGATTCCTATAATTTTCCATGTGATCTTAGAAGGTTCTGGACTTCCCTACAGCTTTATTCTCATGGGGTAAAGAGTTGGTTATATAAATTACTGGGATGGGATGGGAGGGTGTCACAGTTGATAGAGCCTGGGGAACTCTCCTTCCATGTGAGAACTCCCTTGAGTTAAGGGGTCGGGGTGGTACCACAGTAACTGGCACAGAGACTAATCGATTAAACCCTGAAGGTTGTCCTGTCCCCCATCCCCTTTGCTCCCTCCTTCTTCCTGTTCTGGGATCACATTTGCTAGGTGCTGTTGGTCATCCTGACACTGGAGTGGAAAAGTTTCTGCCTTTCCAATAACACATGATCACCCAAAATCTTAATTGGATATATTGGCTGGAAAGTTCATTCGGATTTTTCTGTAACATCTTATGGAATATTGTTCCAACCTAATGTTTGAGACATGTTGGACAATTAAAGTAATTTTCCTTCAGAAAGATTTAGAATGAGATTATTTGAATAGTATTGAAAAAAAATACCAAAAAAAAAAAAAAATGTCCTTCAATACAGATTTTAGTATAGTGCAAGGATGTCTTTTTTTTTACAGGCAAATATAGGGAGATGGTGTTTTTTGTTCTTGTGTGTTTGTGTCAGGTTTTTTGTTTTTTTTTTTCAACCTCCAGGACCACTTCTGTCAACTATCCATCTATCCTTCCATCCATCCATCCATCCATCCATCCTTTTTCCAGCAAACACTTAAAGGAAGTCTTCTTTGTGCCTGGAACAGAACTAAGTACTCTGAATAGAGAGATGAATGAGAAACGACTCCCGCCCTTGGGGAGCTCACAGTCCAGTGGGAGAGAGAGATGTAAACATTAATTACAACGATGTGATGAATGCTATAATAAAGTTCAGAGTAGGGTGCTCAGCTATCCCACAGAGCTGGAGGGCAGTGATCATCTATTTCTCTTTAGCTGTCTAAAGGTCTTTGATTCTTCCAAGAGTAACCTATGAGCCCCAAACCTTAGGAAAGCTGGGTTAGATGCAGCTTTAAAGGAAACCTTGCAGGTTGAGCTACTATTTATTCAAAGAGAGTGAAGAGGCACATGATGGTGAGATTTATTCCCAGGGCTCATGGATTTCTGAATTTATGTTCTCTTGACTCCCTTTTCTCCCTAGAGCATAAATATGCTCTAGTATGGGAATGCTCCATTCCTGCTCCAGCCAGTCTCCAACCTGCTGTTGACTTGATTTTTTATTCTTATCCAAAGAATTTTACTAACAACTGAAAGGAGGTAGGTGTTGAGTCCCATACTCCATCCAAGGCCAATCAAACAACAGCTGCTGAGAGCTTCTACCATGTTGAGCAGGTACTCTGCACTTTCTCTAGATCTTCTTTGTCATTATTTATCTGGACACTGGGCATCTCTGGTGGCTCAGGTGGTAAAGAATCTGCCTGCAATGTGCGAGACTCGGATTCAACCCCTGGGTCGGGAATATCCCACGACGGAAATGGCAACCCACTCCAGTGTTGTTGCTTGGACAGTGGACAGAGGAGCCTGGTGGGCTACAGTCCATGGGGTTGCAAACAGTTGGACGTGACTGAATGACTAAACACATTCTGACACCAGGCTGCAGTCAGGAAAAAAGGCAGTGTCAGTGATAACACACAAGTCCCTGGAAGAATGCTTTCAGGAAGAAACCGATGTAGTCAAATGATCCCAGTGTTTTTTTGTTTGTTGGTTTTGTTTCGCCACCAGGAATAAGAATACAAAAAAGGAAGTATGAATTTGGGAAATCTTTTGTTGTTATTGAGGTTTGAATATTTCCAGTTTCAGTGATTTATGTTATAGTGGGAAACATGTTCTTATTTATCCCAGTGAGAAGCGTTATTAATAGTGTTTGCTATTGAGGAGAAGATCTCCAATGAAAGAAGGGACTATTCTAGATTTTCGTTTCACCTTGATGCATGGCCTTACTCGAGTTACAATGGAGACCTCAGGGACCCACTCATGAGGCCTCAGGAAAGGCCAGTGTCTCTCCGAGTTGCGAGGGGACTCGTGGGATTCCCCTCCATTCAGTGCTACGTCCTAAGTCTCTGTCAGGAGAGTAGAAAGAACATTTTCTCTAGTAGTTTAATGTTCTCCTAAAATGTAAATTTGGGTTATTGTGAGTTGTTGAAAATTTAGCTGCCTGGCAGACATTTCTGTGAATTATGTGGATGAAATATATTACTGAGCCTTTCAGTGACCTTGAAAATATGATTTTTTAACAGTTAAGGCAGGAAAAAAAAAATCAAGATCAGCTAAAAAAAGAGGAAGACAGAACTGATATTTTTAAAGTCATAGAACCTAAATTTAAGGGCAAAAGAGAATGAAAAAAGAAAACACAGTGATTACTTTATAAACTGTCATATTTGGGGTATTAAAGGCCTAGCTTTGGGGCAGGAAGGCAGGGTTGAAATTTTCTTAGCACTGGAGAGAAGATGTATGTGGAAATGTAAATTACATTTCTACACATCTGTGTGGCCGAAATAGATTGAACTCAGTGACAGTTAACAATCTTGTCCTCTTCTGCTTCTTATAAGTCCTAGGCCCGAGGCTATGGCAGGTTGGACCAGCTTTTTTAAAAAAAAAATCAAGATCAGCTAAAAAAAGAGGAAGACAGAACTGATATTTTTAAAGTCATAGAACCTAAATTTAAGGGCAAAAGAGAATGAAAAAAGAAAACACAGTGATTACTTTATAAACTGTCATATTTGGGGTATTAAAGGCCTAGCTTTGGGGCAGGAAGGCAGGGTTGAAATTTTCTTAGCACTGGAGAGAAGATGTATGTGGAAATGTAAATTACATTTCTACACATCTGTGTGGCCGAAATAGATTGAACTCAGTGACAGTTAACAATCTTGTCCTCTTCTGCTTCTTATAAGTCCTAGGCCCGAGGCTATGGCAGGTTGGACCAGCTTTTTTGGGGCATGCTTCATGGAAGGGCGAAAAGGGAAAGTGAAAGTCACTCAGTCCAGTCCAACTGTTGGAATCAGCAAATTACACAGTCAATAGTGCTTGCCTAAGGCTTTGAAACCTCCTGAAGAAAGGCACTGGAGGAGGGCTTGGCAACCCACTCCAATATTCTTGCCTGGAGAATCCCACAGACAGAGGAACCTGGTGGGCTACAGTCCATAAATTTGCACAGAGTTGGTCACAGCTAAGGCAGCTTAGCATATACGCACACACAGGAAGAGATTAGGACACAGAAATGCGAAGAGGAAAGATCAGGTGAGGACAGAAGGAGAAGGCAACTGTCTGCAAGCCAAGGAGAGAGGCCTTAGCAGAAACCAACCCTGCCCACACCTTGATCTGGGATTTCCAGCCTCTGGAACTGTGAGAAAATAAATTTCTTATGGTTTAGTCACCCTATCTGTGGTATTTTGTTATGGCAGTCCTAGGAAGCCAATATAATGCTTTATGGAAATTATCATAACCTTTACCAACTAGTTTGGAAATCAGATTTTATCATAGAAAGTGAAAGTGAAGTCTGTTCAGTTGTGCCCAATTCTTTGCAACCCCATGGACTGTACACTTCATGGAATTCTCCAGAACAGAATACTGGAGTGGGTAGCCTTTCCCGTCTCCAGGGGATCTTCCCAATCCAGGGATTGAACCTAGGTCTCCCACATTGCAGGCAGATTCTTAACGAGCTGAGCCACCAGGAAACCCAAGAATACTGGAATGGGTAGCCTTTCCCTTCTCCAGCGGATCTTCCTGATTCAGGAGTTGAACCAGGGTCTCCTGCATTGCAGGCAGATTCTTTGCCAGCTGAGCTATGAGGGAATCCCTTATCATAGGAAACCATGGATTAAAAACATCTGCCCTGAGTTATGACATCACACCCTACTCATCTCATATCCAGCAATTTATCAGTGAGGAGAGTGCCCAATTCCAAGCCATAAATTTTGGGTTTCA
>SJYX01001660.1:1128926-1140271 GCA_006410675.1 Oreotragus oreotragus | reverse complement strand
GGACCTTGCTTCTATCACTAGTCACATTCACAGCTGGGTATTGTTTTTGCTTTGGCTCCATTCCTTCATTCTTTCTGGAGTTATTTCTCCACTGATCTCCAGTAGCATATTGGGCACCTACTGACCTGGGGAGTTCCTCTTTCGATATCCTATCATTTTGCCTTTTCATACTGTTCATGGGGTTCTCAAGGCAAGAATACTGAAGTGGCTTGCCATTCCCTTTTTCAGTAGACCACGTTCTGTCAGACCTCTCCACCATGACCCTGTCTCTTATACACATCTAGATGTGTATAAGAGACAGGCTGCAGTCACCATCTGCAGTGATTTTGGAGCCCCAAAAAATAAAGTCTGACACTGTTTCCACTGTTTCCCCATCTATTTCCCATGAAGTGATGGGACCAGATGCCACAATCTTCATTTTCTGAATGTTGAACTTTAAGCCAACTTGTTCACTCTCCTCTTTCACTTTCATCAAGAGGCTTTTTAGTTCCTCTTCACTTTCTGCCATAAGGGTGATGTCATCTGCATATCTGAGGTGATTGATATTTCTCCCAGGAATCTTGATTCCAGGTTGTGTTTCTTCCAGCCCAGCGTTTCTCATGATGTACTCTGCATATAACTTCCTTATTTTTAGGGAATGTAAAAAAGCCTTAACATTTCTGGGCACACACCCATCTAAATGAGTTTCTGACACTGAGCCACCAGGATTTAGATCTCATGTGTGGAACATGGCCTTGAACAGGAGATGTGAGAGGTGTAGGTTGGTCTGGTTGAAAGAGCACTGGAATGGGAGTTGGAGACTGAGACCTTAAGTCTTGATCCTGGTACAATGACTCAGGGAACTAAATTTACCTATTTCGACTTAGGATACTTACATGAATCTCAGGAGTGGTTTTCAGATCAGGCCTCCATGGAAGGGTTTTAGTAATTCTACAACTTTTCATTTGAACTTCCCTTGTAGTATACATTGTAACGATTTTAGAACACTGTAATAAAATAGCATACATTCAATGTGTTTTATTTCACATTTTAATTTATCTAAGAACATTAGCATATTAAAATATGCTGCTCAGTTAACTTATTTGGAATGAACATCAGAATAAAAGTTTGCCTATGGGTGTACATACTTTGTGAAAGATATCGATATTCTGCACTGATATGACTGTTGTCTTTCTTAAATTCTGACATGATTGCTGCATAAAATTGCACAAGTGCATTCTTGACCACAGTACATTTGCACCTGCTCAGTTTAGTGCCAGCTCAAGGCAATGGCACCCCACTCCAGTACTCTTGCCTGGAAAATCCCATGGATGCAGGAGCCTGGTAGACTGTAGTCCATGGAGTCGCAAAGAGTCAGACACGACTGAGTGACTTCACTTTCACTCTTCACTTTCATGCATTGGAGAAGGAAATGGCAATTCACTCCAGTTTTCTTGCCTGGAGAATCTCAGGGACGGGGGAGCCTGGTGGGCTGCTGTCTATGGGGTCGCACAGAGTTGGACACGATTAAAGCAATTTAGCAGCAGCAGCAGCAGCAAGCTTATTTGTATTGGCCCTTCTCTTGGCTTAAGATTTGTCTGTGTATCCACCACTAACTCTCTCATATCATGAAAACATCACATTAGAGCTAGAGTGAATTCTTTCCTTCTTCTTTTATAGGTAGAAATGCAAGAATTTATTAGGTGGTACTATCAATTCAACTTTGAAACAGATACTTTCTACTACTTTTCTTATAAGCTTTTGGATGAATTTGGTTGAGCAGAAGCCCAAACTGTAAGGCAAGCTGATTTAAAACAAAACAAAACAAAATCTGTTACAATTTGCAAATACTTAGATGAATCAGTATTCTCTAGATAATGGGCAACTAAACCAAACTAAGATATAGATCAGATGCTAAGAATAATATGACTATGGCTGTTCCCAATTTTTACATTCACCAAATTAGTCTCACAGTTGTCAGAGATATACTTTATATGTATAAGTATAATGTATATACTATATATGCATATTTGAACTCATGAAATAAATATATCCTAGTGAATTTCTGCTTTTATTTGTCTTAAACCTTGAGGGTTCCATATAAGATTTAATTTTTATCAAAAGCAATTTTGCTGCAAGGAAAACCACCAGATCAGATGACCTCCAAGATTCCCTGCAGTTCTAACACCCTGTAATCTTCCAAGGTGGATAGGGTATAGGCATGGGGTGAACAGGGTTCAGGAAGGGTTGAGTCAGGGTAGGGAAAGGTGGCTGGTCACTCTGCTCAGGTTGAGAGCTTCATTTCACATGATACACCTTCTTGGGCATTGCATCTGGTTGGGATTTCAAAATGTACAAATGGACAATCCTGGGACACACATGGAATATAAGATGTTATCAAAGAATGCTACAAAGATTTTTAAAAATATCCTTTTTACAGGGCATAATTATTTTGAAACTTACTAAAATTTCATGAAAATGTATTGCATTTCAATAGTTACCTCCTGTCTGAAACAGGAGGCAGCCTCTAATAGGATGTGGTAGAGGAGTGAGGCCTGGGGCTTTGGCTAGGGATGAGTGGGTATGCTCAGCAAGGGGGAGTGGTACAGCTCTTCTGCAGCCTGCATGGCGGCTGTGTATAGTTAAAAACAGGGGCCCTGGTTTGTTTCAGCTGCTACCATTCGGAGTCTCCCTTACCTAGTTGAGCATATTCAGAGGTGCTCCCCAAGTGTGGCCTGGTTGTGACTACTGGCTCTGGAAATGGACAGACAAGCCCTGCAGAACATGCAGAGATAGAACAGAGAGGAACTGTGGTTTCACATTTGTCTGCACCTGCCTTTTCCAATGGCTTCTCCCCTTAAAGTGAGAGGTAGGAGTTAGATTTTAAATGCTAGAGGGTCGTAGCTCCCAAAGGTGACATTGGGACTACATTTATCCTTTGGGATGACTGATTTCAGGACTGAATTTCTTTTTGGCTGGAGGACTAGTTGTGTTGAGGTGATGCTTTCCTGATTCTGACCTTGGTTATTGTATTAGCTAGGATAAACATTTAACCTACATAATATAGAGATTCTGAACAAAAGAGACTTATAGAAGACCATTTATTTTTCTTTTATGTAAAGATCTGGAAGCAGGAGGTCCAGGGCTGTCAAGGAGCTCTGTTCTACAAGGTTGTCCAAAGACCTAACTCCTTCTATTTTGTTCTCTTCTATCTTTAGGATGCTGCCTATATATAAATGATCCTAAATGGCTCCCTAAGTCCATGATTCAGGTAAGCGCCCATTGGAAAGAGGGTGCTCATCATTTAAGAATACAGCCTGGATGTATTCCACTCACATTCTCTTGTCCAGAATTTGGTTATTTGGCCATGCATAGCTGCAAGAGAGGCTGGATACACAGTCTCTCTTCTATGTTATGTACCTAGGTGAAAATAATGGGTTCTATTATTTTGGGAAACTGATTCTGACAGGGTGTTTAATGATGTATGAATCACTATACTACTTGTCGGGGCTCTTGCAAACACATTTCCATAATGGTAGTAAATGGCTGAGTGTGGGCAGCATAGTGTCCAGAGGGGAAGGCCTGGCAGCCCCGGGTCTATTGGTTGTCACTTTGATACCATCTGTATTAGCATGTTTTTCTGAGAGATGGGGAATTCCAATTTCCACTGATCTCTGCAACTTGAAATTACCAGGTTGAAAAGGGTTGATCTAGAGTTCAAAGTACCTCAATGAATAATGTGTAGACCAGAGAACTTCAAACCTGAGATTCCCAGGATTCCTTAGAGTTCTGGAAGCTGGTGAGAAAAAAGAAAACAAAGATTCCTTAACATAAACTCCATGCCCTACTTGGCAGTCCTGCCATAGTGCCTTACTCTGTGTATATTTCTTTGTTTATCTATATAAGATTTGGGGCTAAAAAATTATCATTTTTATACTTCTGCTTGCCTTGAGAACCCCATGAACAGTATGAAAAGGCAAAATGATAGGATACTGAAAGAGGAACTCCCCAGGTCAGTAGCTGCCCAATATGCTACTGGAGATCAGTGGAGAAATAACCAGAAAGAATGAAGGGATGGAGCCAAAGCAAAAACAATACCCAGCTGTGGATGTGACTAGTGATAGAAGCAAGGTCTGATGCTGTAAAGAGCAATATTGCATAGGAACCTGGAAAGTCAGGTCTATGAATCAAGGCAAATTGGAAGTGGTCAAACAGGAGACGGCAAGAGTGAACGTTGACATTCTAGGAATCAGCGAACTAAAATGGACTGGAATGGGTGAATTTAACTCAGATGACCATTATATCTACTACTGTGGGCAGGAATCCCTCAGAAGAAATGGAGTAGCCATCATGGTCAACAAAAGAGTCCGAAATGCAGTACTTGGATGCAATCTCAAAAACGACAGAATGATCTCTGTTCGTTTCCAAGGCAAACCATTCAATATCACAGTTATCCAAGTCTATGCCCCAACCAGTAATGCTGAAGAAGCTGAAGTTGAACGGTTTTATGAAGACCTACAAGACCTTGTAGAACTAACACCCAAAAAAGATGTCCTTTTCATTATAGGGGACTGGAATGCTAAAGTAGGAAGTCAAGAAACACCTGGAGTAACAGGCAAATTTGGCCTTGGAATGCGGAATGAAGCAGGGCAAAGACTAATAGAGTTTTGCCAAGAAAATGCACTGGTCATAGCAAACACCCTCTTCCAGCAACACAAGAGAAGACTCTACACATGGACATCACCAGATGGTCAACACCGAAATCAGATTGATTATATTCTTTGCAGCCAAAGATGGAGAAGCTCTATACAGTCAACAAAAACAAGACCAGGAGCTGACTGTGGCTCAGATCATGAACTCCTTATTTCCAAATTCAGACTTAAATTGAAGAAAGTAGGGAAAACCGCTAGACCATTCAGGTATGACCTAAATCAAATCCCTTATGATTATACAGTGGAAGTGAGAAATAGATTTAAGGGCCTAGATCTGATAGACAGAGTTCCTGATGAACTATGGAATGAGGTTCGTGACATTGTACAGGAGACAGGGATCAAGACCATCCCCATGGAAAAGAAATGCAAAAAAGCAAAATGGCTGTCTGGAGAAGCCTTACAAATAGCACTGAAAAGAAGAGAGGCGAAAAGCAAAGGAGAAAAGAAAAGATATAAGCATCTGAATGCAGAGTTCCAAAGAATAGCAAGAAGAGATAAGAAAGCCTTCTTCAGCAATCAATGCAAAGAGATAGAGGAAAACAACAGAATGGGAAAGACTAGAGATCTCTTCAAGAGAATTGGAGATACCAAGGGAACATTTCATGCAAAGATGGGCTCGATAAAGGATAGAAATGGTATGGACCTAACAGAAGCAGAAGATATTAAGAAGAGGTGGCAAGAATACACAGAAGAACTGTACAGAAAAGATCTTCACGACCCAGATAATCATGAGGATGTGATCACTAATCTAGAGCCAGACATCTTGGAATGTGAAGTCAAGTGGGCCTTAGAAAGCATCACTAAGAACAAAGCTAGTGGAGGTGATGGAATTCCCGTTGAGCTGTTTCAAATCCTGGAAGATGATGCTGTGAAAGTGCTGCACTCAATATGCCAGCAAATTTGGAAAACTCAGCAGTGGCCACAGGACTGGAAAAGGTCAGTTTTCATTCCAATTCCAAAGAAAGGCAATGCCAAAGAATGCTCAAACTACCGCACAATTGCACTCATCTCACACGCTAGTAAAGTAATGCTCAAAATTCTCCAAGCCAGGCTTCAGCAATATGTGAACCGTGAACTCCCTGATGTTCAAGCTGGTTTTAGAACAGGCAGAGGAACCAGAGATCAAATTGCCAACATCCGCTGGATCATGGAAAAAGCAAGAGAGTTCCAGAAAAACATCTATTTCTGCTTTATTGACTATGCCAAAGCCTTTGACTGTGTGGATCACAATAAACTGTGGAAAATTCTGAAAGAGATGGGAATACCAGACCACCTAACCTGCCTCTTGAGAAATCTGTATGCAGGTCAGGAAGCAACAGTTAGAACTGGACATGGAACAACAGACTGGTTCCAAATAGGAAAAGGAGTACGTCAAGGCTGTATATTGTCTCCCTGCTTATTTAACTTATATGCAGAGTACATCATGAGAAACGCTGGACTGGAAGAAACACAAGCTGGAATCAAGATTGCCGGGAGAAATATCAATAACCTCAGATATGCTGATGACACCACCCTTATGGCAGAAAGTGAGGAGGAGCTAAAAAGCCTCTTGATGAAAGTGAAGGAGGAGAGCGAAAAAGTTGGCTTAAAGCTCAACATTCAGAAAACGAAGATCATGGCATCCGGTCCCATCACTTCATGGGAAATAGATGGGGAAACAGTGGAAACAGTGTCAGACTTTATTTTTTTGGGCTCCAAAATCACTGCAGATGGTGACTGCAGCCATGAAATTAAAAGACGCTTACTCCTTGGAAGAAAAGTTATGACCAACCTGGATAGTATATTCAAAAGCAGAGACATTACTTTGCCGACTAAGGTCCGCCTAGTCAAGGCTATGGTTTTTCCTGTGGTCATGTATGGATGTGAAAGTTGGACTGTGAAGAAAGCTGAGCGCCGAAGAATCGATGCTTTTGAACTGTGGTGTTGGAGAAGACTCTTGAGAGTCCCTTGGACTGCAAGGAGATCCAACCAGTCCATTCTGAAGGAGATCGACCCTGGGATTTCTTTGGAAGGAATGATGCTAAAGCTGAAACTCCAGTACTTTGGCCACCTCATGCGAAGAGTTGACTCACTAGAAAACACTTTGGTGCTGGGAGAGTTTGGGGGCAGGAGGAGAAGGGGATGACCGAGGATGAGATGGCTGGATGGCATCACGGACTTGATGGATGCGAGTCTGTATGAATTCTGGGAGACGGTGATGGACAGGGAGACCTGGCGCGCTGTGATTCATGGGGTCGCAAAGAGTCGGACACGACTGAGTGACTGAACTGAACTGAACTGAAGACCATCAGAATAAAAATGCTCATAAACAGAAAGAAGAGATTAAATGACATGTTGAATACTAAGGCTATAGTGGGTGATTTCTCTGTATGATGAGTGATGGGCCTGGTCATAATTTTGCAAGGAAACAGTTTGAAAATAAGAGAAAAATGCCAGAGTTGAAAATTTTAAATTATCAGTGGGATCTTATAGTTTAGAAGAAGTAGTTACATAATGCTTTAAAATTCACAGAAACATTGCAGTATCTGTTCACTCTCTTGATCCTTCTTCATTTATAGATAAAGAATTAGAAGCACAGAAAGGTAAAGTGAGCTTGCCAAAGTGGCACAGTTAAGAAGTGTTAGAAACAGCTACCGTGTATAAAATAGATAGCCTACGGGGACCTGCTGCACAACACAGGGAACTGAGCTCAGTGTTTTGTGATAACCTGTAAGGGAAATGAATCTGGAAAGGAACATATAACTATATATATATATATATACTATATATATATACACACACATATATATAATTGAGTGACTTGAAACTAACATGATATTGTAAAACAACTATATTCCAATAAAAAATACATATAAAATAAAAANCAGTGTTTTGTGATAACCTGTAAGGGAAATGAATCTGGAAAGGAACATATAACTATATATATATATATATACTATATATATATACACACACATATATATAATTGAGTGACTTGAAACTAACATGATATTGTAAAACAACTATATTCCAATAAAAAATACATATAAAATAAAAAATAGAAAAAAAGAAGTGCTCTAAACAGGATCAAACATAGGACTTTGTAATCTTCACTTGGAGAAGGAAATGGCAACCCATTCCAGTATCCTTGCCTGGAGAATTCCACGGACAGAGGAGCCTGGCAGGTTACAGTCCATGGGGTCGCAAAGAGTTGGACACGACTGAGCGACTAACCACACACACAATCTTCACTATGCACACCCATTTCCCTATATTTGTTTACACACACCACTAGGGTGGATCTTCCGTGGTGGCGTAGCAGTACTGCCAGTGCAGGAGATGCCAGAGACCTGGGTTCGATCCCTGGGTTGGGAAGATCCCCTGGAATAAGAAATGGTAACCCACTTCAGTATTCTTGCCTGGAAGATTCACGGACAGAGGAGCCTGGCGGACTATAGTCTACGACTTCGCAGAGTTGGATGTGACTGAGTATGCACACACACACGATTGTTAGCATATAAAGATCCATCTCTAAGTTATTGAGACCTGTGCCATTTCACCTTGGAAGCCTGGTTCCTGCAGGAGCGGCACGCAAATAATCTCACCAACTCACCTCTGTGCTTGAGTCCTCCCTCCTTTCCTTCTTCCCCCTAAGCTCCCATCCCAAGCCTATCATATATCAGATACTATCTTAGGTACTAGGTATATAGTAGTAACCATGACCTACAAGATCTTCGTGGAACTTATTTAAAGATTGACAAGGGATTAATTTCTAAAATATACAAATAGCTCGTACAACTCAATATCAAAATAAGAAACAACCCAATCAGAAAATGGGCAAAGACCTAAATAGACATTACTGCAAAGATATGCAGATGGTCAACAGGCACATGAAAAGATGCTCAACATCCTAATTACTAGAGTAAAACAAATCAGAACTACAGTGAGGTATGACCTCATACAAATCAGAGTAGCCATCATCAAAAAGTCTACAAATAATAAATTCTGGAGAAGGTGTGGATAGAGAAGGTGTGGAGAAAAAGGAACCCTCATACACTGTTGATGGGAATGTAAATTAGTACAACCACTCTGGAGAACAGTATAGAGGTTTCTTAAAAAGCTAAAAATAGAGTTATCATATGATCCAGCAACCCTACTCCTGTGCATATATCTGGAAAAGATGAAAACTCTAATTTGGAAAGATGCATGCACCCTGGTGTTCATAGCAGTACTATTTACAAGAAGCAAGTCGTGAAAGCCACCTAAATGTGAAAACACATGAGTGGTTAAAGAAGATGTGGTCTATATACGCGATGGACCAGTACTTAGCCATGGAGAAGAATGAAACGGTGCCATTGGAAGCCACATGGATGAGCTCAGACATTATCATACTAAGTGAGGCAAGTCAGACAAAGTCAAGTACCATATGATGTCACTTACATGTGGAATCTATAAAAATGATACAGGTGAGCTTATCTAGAAAGCAGAAAAAGACTCACAGACATAGAGAACAAACATGGTTATCAAAGGAGAGTAGGTAGGGGAGGGATAAACTAGAAGTTTGGGATTAACAGATATGCATTTATATATATATATAATGGATAAATAACAAGGACTTACTATATAGTACAGGGAACTGTATTAAATATCTTATAATAACCTGAAATGGAAAATAATCTGAAAATATTATTTATATCTGTATCTGAACCACTTTGCTATTTACCTGAAACCAACACAATATTGTAAATTAGCAAAATACTCCAATTTAAAAAAAGACACTAAAAATAGATTCTAGTTAAGAACTACGAAAAATGAAAACATAACTAAATATACCTACTAGTCACATAGTCATAATGACTATGATGAAAAGTTAATCAGGCTAACAGTATGAGANTTGGCTCAACATTCAGAAAACAAAGATCATGGCATCCGAGATGTGTATAAGAGACAGCTCCAATTTAAAAAAAGACACTAAAAATAGATTCTAGTTAAGAACTACGAAAAATGAAAACATAACTAAATATACCTACTAGTCACATAGTCATAATGACTATGATGAAAAGTTAATCAGGCTAACAGTATGAGAAGCGCAGAGGAGGAAGGAGAGAGTCTATTTTTGTGGGGCAGTTGGAGAGGATGAATTACCTGTGAGTAGAGACCTGAATGAAGGGAAGGAGTGAATCATGCAAATATCTTCAGAAAGAGCTCCTGGAGATGCTGCTGCTGCTGCTAAGTTACTTCAGTCATGTCCAACTCTGTGCGACCCCATAGACGGCAGCCTAAGAGGCTCCCCTGTCCCTGGGATTCTCCAGGCAAGAACACTGGAGTGGGTTGTCATTTCCTTCTCCAATGCATGAAAGTGAAAAGTGAAAGTGAAGCTGCTCAGTCATGTCTGACTCTTTGTGACCCCATGGACTACAGCCTATCAGGCTCCGGCGTCCATGGGATTTTCCAGGCAAGAGTACTGGAGTGGGGTGTCATTGCCTTCTCCTCCCAGAGATGATAGGAGAGTAAAAACATAATTAGTATGCTCAGCACAGTAATGGGATTACAAGGTAGTCAGTGGGGGTGTAAGCAAAGATTTTTTTCAAGGATTACTTTGGTTTGTTTTATGATGTAGGAGAGAGAGAAGGTAGCTAATTTTCAGAAGAAAAATTTTGAGTAGTTGAGAGGATGGATTCTGTAAGTAGGGAGGTTGGCCTTGGCCAGGAAGGAGGACAGGTCATCTCAGGGACAGAAGGGAGGTAGAGACGATCTAAACAGGCATGGAAGATAGATTTAGTGGGAAGATGAATCATTTTTTTTTCTGATTCAGTTCAGTTCAATCACTCAGTTGTGTCCAACTCTTTGCGACCCAATAAATCACAGCACACCAGGCCTCCCTGTCCGTCACCAACTCCTGGAGTTCACTCAAACTCATGTCCATTGAGTTGGTGATGCCATCTAGCCATCTCATCCTCTGTTGTCCCCTTCTCCTTCTGTCCCCAATCCCTCCCAACATTGGAGTCTTTTCTAATAAGTCAACTCTTCACATGAGGTGGCCAAAGTATTGGAGTTTCAGCTTCAGCATCAGTCCTTCCAATGAAAACCCAGGACTAATTTCCTTTAGAATGGACTGGTTGGAGCTCCTTGCAGTCCAAGGGACTCTTAAGAGTCTTCTCCAACACCACAGTTCAAATCATCAATTCTTCGGAGCTCAGCTTTCTTCACGGTCCAACTCTCACATCCATTCATGGCTACTGGAAAAACCATAGCCTTGACTAAATGGACCTTTGTTGGCAAAGTAATGTCTCTGCTTCTTAATATGCTATCTAGGTTGGTCATAACTTACCTTCCAAGGAGTAAGCGTCTTTTAATTTCATGGCTGCAATCACCATCTGCAGTGATTTTGGAGCCCCAAAAAACAAAGTCAGCCACTGTTTCCACTGTTTCCCCATCTTCTTGCCATGAAGTAATGGGACCAGATGCCATGATCTTCATTTTCTGAATGTTGAGCTTTAGGCCAACTTGTTCACTCTCCTCTTTCACTTTCATCAAGAGGCTTTTTAGTTCCTCTTCACTTTCTGCCATAAGGGTGGTGTCATCTGCATATCTGAGGTTATTGATATTTCTCCCAGCATTCTTGATTCCAGCTTGTGCTTCTTCAAGCCCAGAGTTTCTCATGATGTACTCTGC
>SJYX01001660.1:1072445-1127815 GCA_006410675.1 Oreotragus oreotragus | reverse complement strand
TCCAACCAGTCCATTCTGAAGGAGATTAACCCTGAGATTTCTTTGGAAGGAATGATGCTAAAGCTGAAACTCCAGTACTTTGGCCACCTCATGCGAAGAGTTGACTCAATGGAAAAGACTCTGATGCTGGGAGGGATTGGGGGCAGGAGGAGAAGGGGACGACTGAGGATGAGATGGCTGGATGGCATCACGGACTCGATGGACTTGAGTGTGAGTGAAGTCCGGGAGATGGTGATGGACAGGGAGGCCTGGCGTGCTGCGATTCATGGGGTCACAGAGTCGGACACGACTGAGCGACTGAACTGAACTGAACTTACTAGTGTGTGAGATGAGTGCAATTGTTGGTAGTTTGAGCATTCTTTGGCATTGCCTTTCTTTGGGATTGGAATGAAAACTGACCTTTTATAGGCCTGTGGCCAATGCGGAGTTTTCCAAATTTGCTGGCATATTGAGTGCAGACTTTCACAGCATCATCCTCAGGATGTGAAATAGCTCTACTGGAATTCCATCACTTACACTAGCCTTGTTCGTAGTGATGCTTTCTAAGGCCCACTTGACTTCACATTCCAAGATGTCTGGCTCTAGGTGAATAATCACACCATCATGATTATCTGGGTCATGAAGATCTTTTTCGTACAGTTCTGTATATTCTTGCCACCTCTTCTTAATATCTTCTGCTTCTGTTAGGTCCATACCATTTCTGTCCTTTATCGAGCCCATCTTTGCATGAAATGTTCCCTTGGTATCTCTAATTTTCATGAAGAGATCTCTAGTCTTTCCCATTCTGTTGTTTTCCTCTATTTCTTTGCATTGATTGCTGAAGAAGGCTTTCTTATCTCTCCTTGCTTCTTTGGAACTCTGCATTCAGATGCTTATATCTTATTAGTAAATGTCAGGTGAAGATAGTGAGATGGGACTAATAAGGGGAGGAGATGCCTAGTCCTCCAGGGTGGTGAGAACTCAAATTTAGGGCTCTGGGCAGTGTTGTGGGCTCACTTGACATCTGCCATCTTAGTCTTATGTGAGACTGATCAACCAACCTAGCTGTGTAATTTTCCAATTATGCTTGGAGAAGAGGGAGATGCAAGCAGAAAGGGAATTTAACATGTGTTGGGCACTCTCCATTTGGCTGTTTGCACCCGTTCTTCATCCTCCTAGCTCAGTGCTCTGGGAGAGAGCCACTTATGGATTCCTTGGCCTCTGGGTGGGGTTAGACCAATGGCATGTACAGAAGGAGATTATACCCCCAGAGTTACTGATCACCTTATATCCCATGACTATGCTGAACATACTAATTATGTCTTTACTTTCCCATCATCTTGGAAGCACGAGGGCAGCGAGGTGCTTGTATCATTTCTCCATTTCCTCCCAAGGTGCCCCTGGTAGGCATGGCTACATCCCTCTATGAAAGTTTCCCTCAGCTCCTATAGGGCAGCTCTCTCATAGCTCTGACTTTTTTAGGCCCCAGAATTCACTCACTTTTCTTATTCTTTCAAATGTAAGGCTGGTATCTGCTTTCCACTGATATTAACTTTGGCTTCTTTTCCTCCTCCTCATTGTTTCCCCTCTACCTGCCTACATGTTTAGAAACAGTCTCTTCACGAAACTCTTCTCCATACAGTCCCTCTTGGTTTCATCACTGTCTTGGTAAGTCCCTGACTAAGGCAAACCTGGTTTGTGGTGTGGTCAGGCAAGCTTCACAGAGGAGAAAGGGCATTTGCTAGGGAAGAAAGACACGATGATGGCAACAGGAATCTAAGCTAAGTAGAGAGAGAGATGTGGGCATGAGCAGGGTGGTAAACTGCAAAAGTGGTGGAGTCTGTTGTTGGGAAGTCCCAGTGGGGCCGAAGGATTTTGGAATTGAAGTTTAAGAATAAGCAAATGGAATTTGGGGACTAGCCTCAGAGAAAGGGATTTAAAATAGAAAAGTTGTGATTGATGCAGTTATTGATAATAACAGTATCTGTGTCATTGGTTCTCAGCCCTGGTTGTATATCAAAATTGCCAGGGGAACTTGTGAAAAATACTGATGACTGGCTTCCCCTCCAGAGATTCTGAATACAATTCTGGGACCTGGGAATTATAATTTTGAAAAATTGGCTCAAATAATTCAGATGTGTGGCCAGCATTGAGGATCACTGCTGCTAAGTCACTTCAGTCGTGTCCGACTCTGTGTGACCCCATAGACGGCAGCCCACCAGGCTCCCCCATCCCTGGGATTCTCCAGGCAAGAACACTGGAGTGGGTTGCCATTTCCCCCTCCAATGCACGAAAGAGAAAAGTGAAAGTGAAATCGCCCAGTCTGTCCGACTGTTAGCGACCCCATGGACTGCAGCCCACCAGGCTACTCCATCCATTGGATTTTCCAGGCAAGAGTACTGGGGTGGGGTGCCATTGCCTTCCCCGTTGAGGATCACTAGTCCAAGGTATAAGCATGGGAGTGGTTGGCTGGGGTGGAAAGAGGAACATTGTCATTAGCAACCAAAAGTCAAGGAACTGAGAGGGCAGTCTTAGAAGAATCATCTAAATCAAAGCCACTAAGAATGGCAGCAAAGTCTGTGGTGGGAGAGCTGAGTGAGTCAGAGCCTAAAACTGGAAAATTGATAGAGCTTAGAAGAGCTTGGGTGGAGAAGGCAATGGCACCCCATTCCAGTACTCTTGCCTGGAAAATCCCACAGACGGAGAAGCCTGGTAGGCTGCAGTCCATGGGGTCACTGGGAGTCAGACACGACTGAGCGACTTCACTTTCACTTTTCACTTTCCTGCATTGGAGAAGGAAATGGCAACCCACTCCAGTGTTCTTGCCTGGAGAATCCCAGGGACAGGGGAGCCTACTGGGCTGCCGTCTATGGGGTCGCACAGAGTCAGACACAACTGAAGCGACTTAGCAGCAGCAGCAGAAGAGCTTGGGTATTTGACTTACTCTGGACCACATCTCTGGCCCTGTCCTCTCCCCTTAGCACAAGGTCACTGTCCAGCTGCAAGATTGTCTCTTTGTTAACTTCTCTCTTCTCTTCTCTCCTCTCCCAGCCCATTACCATCTTTGGTTTTCCTTATTTGTTTTTGAGTTCCCTTTCCCCACTGCTGGTGGTGCTTCCCTGGTGCCTTAGATAGTAAGGAGTCTGCCTGCAATGCAGGAGACCTGGGTTCTGATCCTTGGATTGGGAAGATCTCCTGGAGAAGGGAACAGTTACCCACTCCAGTATTCAGGCCTGGAGAACCCCATGGACAGAGGAGCCTGGCAGGCTACAGTACATGGGGTCACAAAGAGTTAGACGTGACAGCGACTTTCACTTCACTTCACTTCCCCATTGTTGGAATTGGGGAATGAAGTAACTCAGAGCCTCTGTCTTACCCAGATCTGTTTTCTTAAGGACTGACTCCATCTTTGATCTTCTCCAAACTTTAACTTTCTTCTTTTACTCCTCAAAAGAATTCCTTTCCTCTGCCTGTCTTTCTCAGGGCTCTTTTAGAGGCTGATAAATCCTAAAGGCTCATTCCTTTGTTTCATCAGTTTCTTGGTAAGATCCTGACTGATGCAAACCTGGTTTGGGGTGTGGTCAGGCAAGCTTCATAAGTAACAAGCTTGTATATCAATGAAAGACTTTGCATATTGTAATATACAAAGTAGGACAGGTACACAAAATCACTCAAATCTTCTCCACTCAAATCCTCTCCATTGCATGTAATACTTACTGCCCAGTAGGTAGATGAAACAGGCCATTTTAGCTGGAAATTTCATCCTCCTCTATTTTCTACTTGTGTGCCATCATGGGGCTATTTAAATAAAATTCTTCTCTATAGCTGAGCACAAAACCTGCACAATTTCTGGTTTTGCTCTTTCCAAAGATAATTTCTTCTGTTTAATGAGATCTGAGAATGAAGTCAGGCATGAGCAGGAGAAAGGTCACAGTGTGTGCTCAAAGGTATATTAACTATTGTTGGAGCGGACATCAGTCTCCTTCCAAGAGGACAAAATTAAGCAGCAAATAGTAAATATGTTCAATGGCACTTTATTGCAAGCAGGACCATTTACAATGAAATAAGAATATGAGAATGATTTCAAAGAGAAAATGGGAATGCTTACAAATAAAACACATCTTACCGGTTAGAGGGGGAATGTGATTCCAGTCAAGGTTAATGGGGAAATGGTTAATGAAGGATACAGATTCCAAAGCTGCATGAAGCCATATTGTATCTTGCAGAGGTAATTAACACTAGAGACTCCAGCAAAATGGATGCATTGCACACAGCCGACAACTTGACATTCTGCACACCATCTAAAGAGGCTGTTCTGGATGCTTTATGATCCGTCCTGATACTAACAGGGTGACATCTGAAGTCATGTTTTCCACCCTTTTTTCTCATGGAGTCAGTGTGGTACCGCAGGAGGAACACTAGACAGGGAGAAAGGGGAGGGGGTTCTAGTTTGGACTCAGTTCCTAGGAGGTGATGTGTGACCTTGGACAAGTTACTTGCTACTTGTCCTAGGCTTAATTTCCCTGTCTGTAAAATGAAGGAATTGAATTGGATCATTTTTTCTGAATTGGATAAGTCTTTTCTGGTTTGAATTCTGAGACTCTCTGCACTTCATTGCCCCACTACCATAATCACTTATCTACTTTGTATGAAAGTGAAGTGAAGTTGCTCAGTTGTGTTCGACTGTTTGTGACCCCACGGACTGACTGTAGCCTACCAGGCTCCTCTGTCCATGGGATTCTCCAGGCAAGAATACTGGAGTAGGTTGCCATTTCCTTCTCCAAGGATCTTCCCAAACCAGGGTTTGAACCCGGGTCTCCCACATTGTAGGCAGACGATTTACCATCTGAGCCACCAGGGAAGAGATTGTATAAATATGGGTATAGCTGGGTAGGCGTTTGCATGTATAAATACAGAAGAGGGTGAACATTCACTTACCTTTGCCTATTTGTGGCACATGTGTGTAGTTAGGAGGCACTCTGCATGGTGACTTTGAAATGACACAACCTTGCAGATGTCTGCCCAGAGCTGTTTGTTTCTACTAGCAATGTTCAGGTTTTTCAATCCTTCTCCTGTTTTCCTCCAAAGGGTAAACTAGTAGGAGTGAGGTCACCTATAGAATTAAAATGCCTGGGATTAAGGTGAATTTAAGTGAAAGCTCTCTTAGCCTACTGACTGCAGGATTATCTGTCCCTAAAACATGTTCTTTGGTGTCATTCTCTTGCTCTGAACACTCCAGGTGGGAGAATCAGGCCAAGGCTCTGGTACTAGCTGGTGAGGGACATAATGAAAATCGCATCCATCCTGTACATTTAGCCACCTCCTTTGGCTTTCTGGAATCTTCTCTGATCACCCACTGGAGTAAGCGGGCTTAAAAGTAGGGCATTTGCACATGCAGATTTTTCACCCCAGTGCTCATCTTATTGTCAGGGATTGCTCCAGGTGAGCTGTTTTTGCTCTGTGTTCAGGCTTCTTTGTAGGTGGCATCTCCAGGGCAGATTCCATTCTTATCCCAGACTCAGAGCTCGTTCATTGCTGCTTTTTAAAATTCCCAGGTGCACGTTCTTTATTTCTCCCTTCTCACCTGCCTCGAACTGCCCCTCTTTTACCTGTCCCTATTCTTTCCTAGCCCCGCACAAAGAAAACAAAACAAATAGCAACCCCTTCTAGGGCAGCTGATTAGAGAAGCCGTCCAGGCTTCTGGTGGAGAATTTAAGAAATACCTTCCTGTTGTTCTGAATGAAGCAGCTTAAAAAGGCCTGCCAAGTCCCAAATCAGGGTGCTGGTGATGGGGCATGCAAGCAGTGACAGCTTGGTACATGAAGACCCACCTCCCTTCCCAGATGATGGGAAGGGAAATCTTAGAGGGCAGGCAGCTCTGGCACCAAGTTCCCACACAACACTGACAGCTGCGGAAGTGCACTTATTGACTGCGGTGTAGACACCAATGTTTCATCAACCTTTAATTGAACTGATTCCTAAATAGAACAGGGTCAGCTTTGGCAGTGCTGCTGGGCCTAAATAGCTGTGACTGAGCTCTGATTGACACCTCTTCAACAGACCCCCATTTGGTAGATTTTTCACATTCCCTGGGTTCTAGAGCGTTGGTCCTCAGCTGAGATCATTCATGAGTCCTTTGTGGGGGTGGTTCAAGGTACACAAAATGGTGCCTCATTCTGGCTGACTCTGATTCAGTGTCTGCGGAGGAGGCTGGGTAATGTTTAGAACACCTTTTTAGGCGCTTCTAATGAGCATGCATGAGTTCTCAGAAACTTCTGGAGCGTTCCATTGCAAATTGAGACGAACTTACCAAGTAGACAAAGAAACGCTGGAATTGTGAAATACTCCTGGCGCATCTTCCTCCATGGGAGGGAGGGAAGCATTAGCACTCTCTTCGTGTCACTTTCAAGTGTAGGTATGTTGCTTTTTCTTTATTGCAGTGTCGCTTGCTTCACCTCAAGGCAACATTGGACATTCTTGGAGGAGTCCAGCACATTGAAACAGCTTCCCTCAGCCTCCGTTGGAAGGAACATCCCCCAGTATCCCAGATGTGCGGGTGAATGCAGCGATCACTGAAATAGTAAGTTGGATCGCACTACATGATACTGTATAATGTGGGGTGACCTCCTCTCATTGTTATTTTGGGTGGATGCTTAGAGTTCTGATTCTGATTTCCTGATAATTGTTTCCTCATGGATTTCTTTTTTTTTTTGGTCCCAAACAGATGCCTGCACCAGTCTCTTGTTGCCATTTTCAGCTTCCCTCAAAGCCTGACTTGTTCCTTAATGAATCTGCCACACACTGAGCTGGGGCCAAGGCAAACCAAGAGGCCATTCCATCAAAATATCCGTGATAGGAAAGCCTGTTCCCATCCTGAACTTGTGTTTCACTTGGGTCCCACCTGACCTGGAGGGCCTGCGAGAGGGGGGATGGGAGAACATTTGAACCCTGGCTACTGTTAAAACGTCCTAATCCCGGAGACTCTATTTTGTTTACATTCCTGCTCAGCTTTGCCTTTGAAGCTGCTCCTCATTGGTGGATTGGTGGGGCCCGATGACTCCTATACATTTTAAAGCTGCATTCCCCAGAGTTTGCCCCAGTGATGGAGACCTGCACTTTGTCTTTTAAGCAGATAAAAAGAGAGGTCAGTCAGAAGTAATTCCCCTACTCCTCGTATAAACAATTTAACTGCTGCAGCAACATACTTGCCTGGAATTACTCCCTCAGATTCAATTCCCTTTTCCTGCTCCACTTGTAAAAATGGTTAGTGTCCTCTATAAACTGTAGCTCACCAAGGTGCAGGCCTTGCTGTGCAGTTGTAGAATAAATGTTAATCTAATACAGGTTACTAGGTCAAATGCAATCACAGGCTTGTGGGAAAAAGCTTAATACTGTTCTGCTTCTTCTAACACAGTAAACCTGGATATTATATGATAGGTTAAACACCAGTGAACCATGGCAAGAATTTTCTTGAAAGTAGGATTTAGTACAAAGGAAGCTACATTGAAATGGTGACCTAAGATTGACTTTGCTTTCCAAGAGAGCATGCTAAGACGCCGGAGTGCACGCTGAAAATGGACTCCTTGAAAATGTGATGTTCTCGAATTCCTTGCTGAGGGGCTGAGTGCCAGCTGGAGCAGCTGGGACACAGCCTGAGGTTTTAGATGTTGTCAGCTATGACTTCAGTTCCTCCTCTTCTCCAAAAATTCACGAGTGCAGATATACATACACACACAGAGTCGTTATGAAATGTTAATGTGTCATTGGATGGCCTGTTAGAATTCGGATCCCAACTTGAACGTCAAGTAAACAGTGTCAGGGCAGGCTGAGCATCTGTGGGCCAACTGCCTTGAGAAGACTCTGTAGATTGTCTTGGTGGTGGTGGATGCTTTCCTATTTTATGTGGATGTTAGTGCATTAAGTGTTCCCAGCCTGTAGTCGTGATCCAGTGCCAAAGCTGAGATTTACATATGCTAGCAGATATAAAATAAATGCTTCGGTATTTTTTTTTTGGTCCCAAACAGATGCCTGCACCAGTCTCTTGTTGCCATTTTCAGCTTCCCTCAAAGCCTGACTTGTTCCTTAATGAATCTGCCACACACTGAGCTGGGGCCAAGGCAAACCAAGAGGCCATTCCATCAAAATATCCGTGATAGGAAAGCCTGTTCCCATCCTGAACTTGTGTTTCACTTGGGTCCCACCTGACCTGGAGGGCCTGCGAGAGGGGGGATGGGAGAACATTTGAACCCTGGCTACTGTTAAAACGTCCTAATCCCGGAGACTCTATTTTGTTTACATTCCTGCTCAGCTTTGCCTTTGAAGCTGCTCCTCATTGGTGGATTGGTGGGGCCCGATGACTCCTATACATTTTAAAGCTGCATTCCCCAGAGTTTGCCCCAGTGATGGAGACCTGCACTTTGTCTTTTAAGCAGATAAAAAGAGAGGTCAGTCAGAAGTAATTCCCCTACTCCTCGTATAAACAATTTAACTGCTGCAGCAACATACTTGCCTGGAATTACTCCCTCAGATTCAATTCCCTTTTCCTGCTCCACTTGTAAAAATGGTTAGTGTCCTCTATAAACTGTAGCTCACCAAGGTGCAGGCCTTGCTGTGCAGTTGTAGAATAAATGTTAATCTAATACAGGTTACTAGGTCAAATGCAATCACAGGCTTGTGGGAAAAAGCTTAATACTGTTCTGCTTCTTCTAACACAGTAAACCTGGATATTATATGATAGGTTAAACACCAGTGAACCATGGCAAGAATTTTCTTGAAAGTAGGATTTAGTACAAAGGAAGCTACATTGAAATGGTGACCTAAGATTGACTTTGCTTTCCAAGAGAGCATGCTAAGACGCCGGAGTGCACGCTGAAAATGGACTCCTTGAAAATGTGATGTTCTCGAATTCCTTGCTGAGGGGCTGAGTGCCAGCTGGAGCAGCTGGGACACAGCCTGAGGTTTTAGATGTTGTCAGCTATGACTTCAGTTCCTCCTCTTCTCCAAAAATTCACGAGTGCAGATATACATACACACACAGAGTCGTTATGAAATGTTAATGTGTCATTGGATGGCCTGTTAGAATTCGGATCCCAACTTGAACGTCAAGTAAACAGTGTCAGGGCAGGCTGAGCATCTGTGGGCCAACTGCCTTGAGAAGACTCTGTAGATTGTCTTGGTGGTGGTGGATGCTTTCCTATTTTATGTGGATGTTAGTGCATTAAGTGTTCCCAGCCTGTAGTCGTGATCCAGTGCCAAAGCTGAGATTTACATATGCTAGCAGATGTAAAATAAATGCTTCGGTAAATGAACATCAGGTTTCAGGGGAGCTGAAAAGTCTGGTTTGTGGGACCAGTCAGGTTCTGTTTTGTATGGAGACAGGGACTGGGCCAGGATCAACTTTGCAAAGCTCTTGGGGTCTCCTAGGAGGGAGCTCTCAAACTCCCATAGTTATTATTGCAATGGCTCTGCCCTGTCCTCCTCCTGGCTTCCTACTGGAACTGTATTCAACCAGCGATCACACAAGGAAAAGCACTCTGACACACAGGCTAGGATCCACCTCTCCTTCTGAAAGCTGTTGAGAATGGGGCTTTGTGTCTCCTCTTGGCTCTTAAAACTTCTTACCAGGCTCCAGGGATTTGTCTGACTTGTGAAAAAATCATTTGTGCATTTCCAGATGTGACATATCTCTTGAATGATTAAGCTACATCACTTAGTATGTTTGCTGTGTTAGAGTGTGTAGACTTTCAATAAAAGGCCTCTCCCTTATACGTGGGATCTACAAAAAGAGTACGAATGAACAGAAATAGAGTCAGTTCAGTTCAGTCGATCAGCCGTGTCTGACTCTTTGCGACCCCGTGGCCTGCAGCACGCCAGGCTTCCCTGTCCATCACCAACTCCTGGAGCTTACTCAAACTCATGTCCATCGAGTCAGTGATGCCATCCAACCATCTCATCCTCTGTCATCCCCTTCTCCACCTGCCTTCAATCTTTCCCAGCATCAGGGTCTTTTCCAATGAGTCAGTTCTTTGCATCAGGTAGCCAAAGTATTGGAGTTTCAGCTTAGCAAGAGTCCTTCCAATGAATATTCAGGACTGATTTCCTTTAGGATGGATTGGTTGGATCTCCTTGCTGTCCAAAAGACTCTCAAGAGTCTTCTCCAACACCACAGTGTTCAAAAGCATCGATTCTTTAGCACTCAACTTTCTTTATAGTCCAATTCTCATATCCATACATGACTACTGGAAAAACCATTGGTTCAGTTCAGTTCAGTCGCTTTGACTAAATGGACCTTTGCTGGCAAAGTAATGTCTCTGCTTTTTAATATGCTGTCTGAGTTGGTCATAACTTTTCTTCCAAGGAGCAAGCGTCTTTTAATTTCATGGCCGCAGCTATCATCTGCAGTGATTTTGGAGCCCAGGAAAATAAAGTCTCTCACTGTTTCCATTGTTTCCCCATCTATTTGCCATGAAGTTACAGGACTGAATGCCATGATCTTAGTTTTCTGAATGTTGAGTTTTAAGCCAACTTTTTTCACTCTCCTCTTTCACTTTCATCAAGAGGCTCTTAAGTTCTTTTCTGCCATAAGTGTGGCGTCATCTGCATATCTGAGGTTATTGATATTTTTCCCAGCAACCTTGATTCTTTCTTGTGCTTCATCCACCCTGGCATTTCACATGATGTACTATGGATATAAGTTAAATAAACAGGGTGACAGTTACATAGCCTTGACATACTCCTTTTCCAATTTAGAACCAGTCTGTTGTTTCACGTCCAATTCTAACTGTTCCTTCTTGATCTGCATACACGTTTCTCAAGAGGCAGGTCAGGTGGTCTGCTAAAATAGAGTCACAGATATATAAAGCAAATTTTTGATTACTGAGGGTAAGCATGGGGGAAGGACAAATTGGGAGATTGGTATTGACATATAGATACTGCTGCTGCTGCTGCTGCTAAGTCGCTTCAGTCGTGTCTGACTCTGTGCAACCCCAGAGATGGCAGCCCACCAGGCTCCCCCGTTCCTGGGATTCTCCAGGCAAGAACACTGAAGTGGGTTGCCATTTCCTTCTCCAGATAACTAATAAGGACCTACTGTATAACACAGGACACTCTACTTTGTACTCTGTAATCACCTATATGGGAAAAGAATCTAAAAAAGAGTGGATATATGTATATATTATAACTGATTAAATTTGTTGTACACCTGAAACTAACACAATAATGTAAATCAACTATACTGTTATAAATATTTTGAAAAAAGAGAGGGAAAAAAGGACTCTCCCTGCTTGGGTTTGCAGTTAAATGACTGAATTAATCAGGTGACATATCTGGATGGTTATGACACTAGGATGAAAGTTTCCCTAGGTCTATGAGTGACTGTTAGGAAAACTGCATAAAAAGAATAGATACACACACAGAGCATTTGTGGAAATGCATAAAATTCTATGACAGAAATCGAGATTTTTAGGAAACAAACCTAGTGAATTGGATTTCATTTCTAAAATCGTTCATTGGCATGAGTGGAAGAGACCTTATAGGTTAATTTCTGAGCTGTGGCTCTGCGAGGCCGTCATGTCTGGCCAGCCCATTCTAATCACCACTCTTGCAGCACTTTGTCTTCTGTGCTATAAGCAGGCGGCTGGCCACTCGGATTCAGAAAAGTGGCTGGAGGCAGGCAGCGGAAATGGACTCTCATTCAGACAGCTTCCCTCCAGCCAGTATTAGAGACAGCTCCTTCCACAGAAACGGGGATCCTGAGGGCTTCCATTGATTGGGAAACGTCAAACACATAATACATAGATGACTTAAAATCCCTGAGGCCCCTTTTTGTCTTTTTACTGCAGACTGAATGGTCAGGTTTCTCTGTGTCTTTCTCTCCATTTTCTCCCAAGTTTTTCTTTGACAAGATATAAAGCGAAAATTGTACCTTTCTCCATTGCTTCTGTGTATCCATTGAACATAGAATGCTGGCCAGGGCTATGAGTTTCCTTGTGAGTTTAAGCCATAAGTATTGTACAGGGGTTACAGGCACAATTATTCAACTTAGCAGAGACCAATTTGGCATGCTTTCATGTAATAGCTTGCTCAAAAGAATGGGATATCTTTTTATTTTTAAATTGGATTATAGTTGATTTGTAATGTTGTGTTTGTTTTAGGTTTACAGCGAAGTGATTCATATATATATATTTCAGATTCTTTTCCATTATAGGTTATTACAAGATGCTGAAAATATTTCCCTGTGCTGTACAGTAGATCTCTGTTGTTTATTTTCTCTATAGTAGTGTATATCTGTTAGTCCCAAACTCCTTATTTATTCCTCCCTCCTACCTTCCCCTTTGATAATCCTAAGTTGTTTTCTATGTCTGTGAGTCTGTCTTTTAAATAAGTTCATTTATATCACTTCTAAAAATTCCATCTGCAAGTGATATCATATTTGTTTTTTTTCTGACTTACTTCACTTAGTATGATAATCTCCAGGTCCATCCATGCTGCTCCAAATGCCATTATTTCCTTCTTATGACTGAGTAATATGCCGATGTGTATGCATTCCACATCTTCCTTATTCATTCCTCTGTGGATGGACATTTAGGTTGCTGCCATGTCTTGGCTACTGTGAGTAGTGTTTCAGGGAACACTGGGGTACATGTATCTCTTCAAATTAGAGTTTTTGTCTTATCTGGGTATATGCCCAGTAGTGGGATTGCTGGGTGGGATATTTTCTTTGGAGGCCGCAGGCCATGCTCAGAATGGAGATTTAGTGTTACTATAGATGGCTGCTCTGTGAATGGATGTGGCATTACAAGCCAAATGCAGTTTTGCCACTTAGGTGTGTGACCTGAAACTACTGAAGGCCCTCATGTCCAGTTTCTACAGCTGCAAAATGGAAAGGCAATGATCTAGTCTCTCTTTTGTCTTTTTTCTAACAGGAGGCTCCTTGGGCATGCTGGCCTAGCTCCAGCTACAGGTCACTAGTCTTCCTATTTTCCCCAGGCTCTTATGTGTCTTGAGGCCCTTGACTCTAAAAAAAAATTATTTATCTTTTTATTTTTTTTTCCATTTTACTTTATTTTACTTTACAGTACTCTATTGGTTTTGGCATACATTGACATGAATCTGCCACGGGTGTACAGGAACTCCTAAAATATGAACCCCCCTCCCACCTTCCACTACACATCATCCCTCCGGATCATCCCCATACACCAGCCTCAAGCATCCTGCATCCTGCATTGAACATAGACTGGCGATTCGTTTCTTACATGATAGTATACATATTTCAATGCTGTTCTCCCAAATCATCCCACGCTCTCCCTCTCCCTCTTCCCCAGAGTCCAAAAGTCCACTCTACTGCTGCTGCTAAGTCACTTCAGTCGTGTCTGACTCTGTGTGACCCCATAGACGGCAGCCCCCCAGGCTCCCCGTCCCTGGGATTCTCCAGGCAAGAATACTGGAGTGGGTTGCCATTTCCTTCTCTAATGCTGGAAAGAGAAAAGTGAAAGTGAAGTCGCTCAGTCTGTCCGACTGTTAGTGACCCCATGGACTGCAGCCCACCAGATGTGTATAAGAGACAGTTATATGATAGGTTAAACACCAGTGAACCATGGCAAGAATTTTCTTGAAAGTAGGATTTAGTACAAAGGAAGCTACATTGAAATGGTGACCTAAGATTGACTTCTGTCTCTTATACACATCTGCAGCAAATAGTAAATATGTTCAATGGCACTTTATTGCAAGCAGGACCATTTACAATGAAATAAGAATATGAGAATGATTTCAAAGAGAAAATGGGAATGCTTACAAATAAAACACATCTTACCGGTTAGAGGGGGAATGTGATTCCAGTCAAGGTTAATGGGGAAACGGTTAATGAAGGATACAGATTCCAAAGCTGCATGAAGCCATATTGTATCTTGCAGAGGTAATTAACACTAGAGACTCCAGCAAAATGGATGCATTGCACACAGCCGACAACTTGACATTCTGCACACCATCTAAAGAGGCTGTTCTGGATGCTTTATGATCCGTCCTGATACTAACAGGGTGACATCTGAAGTCATGTTTTCCACCCTTTTTTCTCATGGAGTCAGTGTGGTACCGCAGGAGGAACACTAGACAGGGAGAAAGGGGAGGGGGTTCTAGTTTGGACTCAGTTCCTAGGAGGTGATGTGTGACCTTGGACAAGTTACTTGCTACTTGTCCTAGGCTTAATTTCCCTGTCTGTAAAATGAAGGAATTGAATTGGATCATTTTTTCTGAATTGGATAAGTCTTTTCTGGTTTGAATTCTGAGACTCTCTGCACTTCATTGCCCCACTACCATAATCACTTATCTACTTTGTATGAAAGTGAAGTGAAGTTGCTCAGTTGTGTTCGACTCTTTGTGACCCCACGGACTGACTGTAGCCTACCAGGCTCCTCTGTCCATGGGATTCTCCAGGCAAGAATACTGGAGTAGGTTGCCATTTCCTTCTCCAAGGATCTTCCCAAACCAGGGTTTGAACCCGGGTCTCCCACATTGTAGGCAGACGATTTACCATCTGAGCCACCAGGGAAGAGATTGTATAAATATGGGTATAGCTGGGTAGGCGTTTGCATGTATAAATACAGAAGAGGGTGAACATTCACTTACCTTTGCCTATTTGTGGCACATGTGTGTAGTTAGGAGGCACTCTGCATGGTGACTTTGAAATGACACAACCTTGCAGATGTCTGCCCAGAGCTGTTTGTGTTTCTACTAGCAATGTTCAGGTTTTTCAATCCTTCTCCTGTTTTCCTCCAAAGGGTAAACTAGTAGGAGTGAGGTCACCTATAGAATTAAAATGCCTGGGATTAAGGTGAATTTAAGTGAAAGCTCTCTTAGCCTACTGACTGCAGGATTATCTGTCCCTAAAACATGTTCTTTGGTGTCATTCTCTTGCTCTGAACACTCCAGGTGGGAGAATCAGGCCAAGGCTCTGGTACTAGCTGGTGAGGGACATAATGAAAATCGCATCCATCCTGTACATTTAGCCACCTCCTTTGGCTTTCTGGAATCTTCTCTGATCACCCACTGGAGTAAGCGGGCTTAAAAGTAGGGCATTTGCACATGCAGATTTTTCACCCCAGTGCTCATCTTATTGTCAGGGATTGCTCCAGGTGAGCTGTTTTTGCTCTGTGTTCAGGCTGCTTTGTAGGTGGCATCTCCAGGGCAGATTCCATTCTTATCCCAGACTCAGAGCTCGTTCATTGCTGCTTTTTAAAATTCCCAGGTGCACGTTCTTTATTTCTCCCTTCTCACCTGCCTCGAACTGCCCCTCTTTTACCTGTCCCTATTCTTTCCTAGCCCCGCACAAAGAAAACAAAACAAATAGCAACCCCTTCTAGGGCAGCTGATTAGAGAAGCCGTCCAGGCTTCTGGTGGAGAATTTAAGAAATACCTTCCTGTTGTTCTGAATGAAGCAGCTTAAAAAGGCCTGCCAAGTCCCAAATCAGGGTGCTGGTGATGGGGCATGCAAGCAGTGACAGCTTGGTACATGAAGACCCACCTCCCTTCCCAGATGATGGGAAGGGAAATCTTAGAGGGCAGGCAGCTCTGGCACCAAGTTCCCACACAACACTGACAGCTGCGGAAGTGCACTTATTGACTGCGGTGTAGACACCAATGTTTCATCAACCTTTAATTGAACTGATTCCTAAATAGAACAGGGTCAGCTTTGGCAGTGCTGCTGGGCCTAAATAGCTGTGACTGAGCTCTGATTGACACCTCTTCAACAGACCCCCATTTGGTAGATTTTTCACATTCCCTGGGTTCTAGAGCGTTGGTCCTCAGCTGAGATCATTCATGAGTCCTTTGTGGGGGTGGTTCAAGGTACACAAAATGGTGCCTCATTCTGGCTGACTCTGATTCAGTGTCTGCGGAGGAGGCTGGGTAATGTTTAGAACACCTTTTTAGGCGCTTCTAATGAGCATGCATGAGTTCTCAGAAACTTCTGGAGCGTTCCATTGCAAATTGAGACGAAGTTACCAAGTAGACAAAGAAACGCTGGAATTGTGAAATACTCCTGGCGCATCTTCCTCCATGGGAGGGAGGGAAGCATTAGCACTCTCTTCGTGTCACTTTCAAGTGTAGGTATGTTGCTTTTTCTTTATTGCAGTGTCGCTTGCTTCACCTCAAGGCAACATTGGACATTCTTGGAGGAGTCCAGCACATTGAAACAGCTTCCCTCAGCCTCCGTTGGAAGGAACATCCCCCAGTATCCCAGATGTGCGGGTGAATGCAGCGATCACTGAAATAGTAAGTTGGATCGCACTACATGATACTGTATAATGTGGGGTGACCTCCTCTCATTGTTATTTTGGGTGGATGCTTAGAGTTCTGATTCTGATTTCCTGATAATTGTTTCCTCATGGATTTCTTTTTTTTTTTGGTCCCAAACAGATGCCTGCACCAGTCTCTTGTTGCCATTTTCAGCTTCCCTCAAAGCCTGACTTGTTCCTTAATGAATCTGCCACACACTGAGCTGGGGCCAAGGCAAACCAAGAGGCCATTCCATCAAAATATCCGTGATAGGAAAGCCTGTTCCCATCCTGAACTTGTGTTTCACTTGGGTCCCACCTGACCTGGAGGGCCTGCGAGAGGGGGGATGGGAGAACATTTGAACCCTGGCTACTGTTAAAACGTCCTAATCCCGGAGACTCTATTTTGTTTACATTCCTGCTCAGCTTTGCCTTTGAAGCTGCTCCTCATTGGTGGATTGGTGGGGCCCGATGACTCCTATACATTTTAAAGCTGCATTCCCCAGAGTTTGCCCCAGTGATGGAGACCTGCACTTTGTCTTTTAAGCAGATAAAAAGAGAGGTCAGTCAGAAGTAATTCCCCTACTCCTCGTATAAACAATTTAACTGCTGCAGCAACATACTTGCCTGGAATTACTCCCTCAGATTCAATTCCCTTTTCCTGCTCCACTTGTAAAAATGGTTAGTGTCCTCTATAAACTGTAGCTCACCAAGGTGCAGGCCTTGCTGTGCAGTTGTAGAATAAATGTTAATCTAATACAGGTTACTAGGTCAAATGCAATCACAGGCTTGTGGGAAAAAGCTTAATACTGTTCTGCTTCTTCTAACACAGTAAACCTGGATATTATATGATAGGTTAAACACCAGTGAACCATGGCAAGAATTTTCTTGAAAGTAGGATTTAGTACAAAGGAAGCTACATTGAAATGGTGACCTAAGATTGACTTTGCTTTCCAAGAGAGCATGCTAAGACGCCGGAGTGCACGCTGAAAATGGACTCCTTGAAAATGTGATGTTCTCGAATTCCTTGCTGAGGGGCTGAGTGCCAGCTGGAGCAGCTGGGACACAGCCTGAGGTTTTAGATGTTGTCAGCTATGACTTCAGTTCCTCCTCTTCTCCAAAAATTCACGAGTGCAGATATACATACACACACAGAGTCGTTATGAAATGTTAATGTGTCATTGGATGGCCTGTTAGAATTCGGATCCCAACTTGAACGTCAAGTAAACAGTGTCAGGGCAGGCTGAGCATCTGTGGGCCAACTGCCTTGAGAAGACTCTGTAGATTGTCTTGGTGGTGGTGGATGCTTTCCTATTTTATGTGGATGTTAGTGCATTAAGTGTTCCCAGCCTGTAGTCGTGATCCAGTGCCAAAGCTGAGATTTACATATGCTAGCAGATATAAAATAAATGCTTCGGTAAATGAACATCAGGTTTCAGGGGAGCTGAAAAGTCTGGTTTGTGGGACCAGTCAGGTTCTGTTTTGTATGGAGACAGGGACTGGGCCAGGATCAACTTTGCAAAGCTCTTGGGGTCTCCTAGGAGGNCTGCAAGGAGACCCAACCAGTCCATTCTGAAGGAGATCAACCCTGGGATTTCTTTGGAAGGACTGATGCTAAAGCTGAAACTCCAGTACTTTGGCCACCTCATGCGAAGAGTTGACTCATTGGAAAAGACTCTGATGCTGGGAAGGATTGGGGGCAGGAGGAGAAGGGGACGACCGAGGATGAGATGGCTGGATGGCATCACGGACTCGATGGACGCGAGTCTGAGTGAACTCCGGGAGTTGGTGATGGACAGGGAGGCCTGGCGTGCTGCGATTCATGGGGTCGCAAAGAGTCGGACACGACTGAGCGACTGAACTGAACTGCCTTACAAATAAATTCATCAGTACCATTGGCCCTTGACTCTTGCTTGGAGCCCTGCTTCTATCTTTTGGACTTAGTGTTAGGTTTTCCCAACTTTTCCTAGTGACACTTACACCCTCACCCCTGACCAGGTTCTCCTTCGGCTGGCTAGCTTGGATGGACATTTCAGGTATCACCTCCCAGCTGCTGGGAATCAAATGGCAGACAGTGTGTGAAACACTTAATATAGGGTAACATGGTAATTGTTGGTGCTCATTCTTTTCACTTTCCCAAGAAATACTGTCAATGACCAGATGAGGCAATTTAGGAAAAAAGCTTAAAAATTTTGAGTCTGTGAAAATAGGAATAATAATGCTAACTCCACAGGTTAGGGGGACAGTCAAGGAAATATTGTAGGCTCAGTTCAGGTCAGTCACTCAGTCATGTCTGACTCTTTGAGACCCTGTGGACTGCAGCACGCCAGGCCTCCCTGTCTATCACCAACTCCTGGAGCTTACTCAAGCTCATGTCCATCAAGTTGGTGATGCCATTCAACCTTCTCATCCTCTGCTGTCCCCTTCTCCTCCTGCCTTCAATCTTTCCCAGATTCAGGGTCTTTTCAAATGATTCAGTTCTTTGCATCAGGTGGCAAAAGTATTGGAGTTTCAGCTTAGCAAGAGTCCTTCCAATGAATATTCAGGACTGATTTCCTTTAGGATGGATTGGTTGGATTTCCTTGCCATCCAAGGGACTCTGAAGAGTCTTCTCCAACACCACAGTTCAAAAGCATCAATTCTTCAGTGCTCAGCTTTCTTTACAGTCCAATTCTCACATCCATACATGACTACTGGAAGAACCATAGCTTTGACTAAATGGACCTTTGTTGGCAAAATAAAGTCTTTGCTTTTTAATATGCTATCTAGGTTGGTCATGACTTTTCTTCCAAGGAGCAAGCGCCTTTTAATTTCATGACTGCAGTCACCATCTGCAGTGATTTTGGAGCCCCTCAAAATAAAGTCTCTCACTGTTTCCACTGTTTCCCCATTGATTTGCCATGAAGTGATGGGACCGGATGCCATGATCTTCGTTTTCTGAATTGAGCTTTAAGCCAACTTTTCCACTCTCCTCTTTCACTTTAATCAAGAGGCTTTTTAGTTCCTCTTCACTTTCTGCCATAAGGGTGGTGTCATCTGCATATCTGAGGTTATTGATATTTGTCCCAGCAATCTTGATTCCAGCTTGTGCTTCATCCAGTCTAGCAATTCTCATGATGTACTCTGCATAGAAGTTAAATAAGCAGGGTGACAGTATATAGCCTTGATGTACTCCTTTCCTGATTTGGAACCAGTCTGTTGTTCCATGTCCAGTTCTGACTATTGCTTCTTGACCTGCATACAGATTCTCAGGAGGCAGGTCAGGTAGTCTGGTATTCCTATCTCTTTAAGAATTTTCCACAATTTGTTGTGATTCACACAGTCAAAGGCTTTGGTGTAGTCAATAAAGCAAAAATAGATGTTTTTCTGGAACTCTCTTGCTTTTTCTTGGATGTTGGCAGTTTGATCTCTGGTTCCTCTGCCTTTTCTAAATTCAGCTTGAATATCTGGAAGTTCATGGTTCATGTACTGTTGAAGCCTGGCTTGGAGAATTTTGAGAATCACTTTGCTAGTGTGTGGGATGAGTGCAATTGTGCAGTAGTTTTAGCATTCTTTGGCATTGCCTTTCTTTGGGATTGGAATGGAAACTGACGTTTTCCAGCCCTGTGGCTGCTGCTGCTGGTGCTAAGTCGCTTCAGTTGTGTTCAACTCTATGCGGCACCATAGATGACATCCCACTAGGCTCCCCCATCCCTGGGATTTTCCAGGCAAGAACACTGGAGTGGGTTGCCTATTCCTTCTCCAGTGCATGAAAGTGAAAAGTGAAAGGGAAGTGGCTCAGTCATGTCCCACCCTTAGCGTCCCCATGGACTGCAGGCTACCAGGCTCCTCCATCCATGGGATTTTCCAGGCAATAGTACTGGAGTGGGGTGCCATTGCCTTCTCCGTGGCTACTGCTGAGTTTTCCACATTTGCTGCCATATTGACTGCAGCACTTTCACAGCATCATCTTTTAGGATTTGAAATAGCTCAACTGGAATTCCATCACCTCCACTAGCTTTGTTTGTAGATGCTTCCTAAGGCCCACTTGACTTCACATTCCAGGATGTCTGGCTCTAGGTGAGTGATCACACCATCATGATTATCTGGGTTGTGAAGATCTTTTTTGTATAGTTCTTCTGTGTATTCTTGCCATCTCTTCTTAATATCTTTTGATTCTTAGAAAGTTCAGATCCTGTCATCTTCCACTGGACGAAGTTGAGGCCCCACTCAGCCAACTCCAGGGATTGGATTTGAGAGTCATAACCATCCAAGTTACAGCTTCCCCATTGGCTCAGTGGTAAAGAATCTGCCTGCAATGCAGGAGACAAAAGAGATGCGAGTTCGATCCCTGGGTTGGGAAGATCCCCTGGAGGAGGAAATGGCTACCCACTCTAGTATTCTTGCCTGGAAAATCTCATGGACAGAGGAGCGTGGTGGGCTACAGTCCACAAGGTTCCAAGGTGCTGGACACATCTAAAGCCATTTAGCACACACGCACACAACCATCCAAGTAGTGAAAAGTATTTGCTATCAAAGCTGACTTACCCAGTAGGTATAGCTCCTGGGATTCATGATGGTTTTAAGGGCACATGAAAATATGTTTCTTTTATTAAATTAAAATAAAAAAGTAAACTTTATGAAAGAATAAAATATTTTAATGTTTAATAGCAATATATACATTTTTATAGCAAAATATGATTTTTAGTTTTTAAAAAAGTATTTATTTATTTGGCTGCACTGGGTGGTTGTTATGGCATGAAAGCTCTTAGTTGTGACATGGGGGATCTAGTTCCCCAACCAGGGACTGAACCCAGGCCCCCTGCATTAGGAGCCTGGAGTCTTAGCTACTGGGCCACTAGGGAAGTCCACTGATTTTTATATTTTTGTCCATGGAAGAAGGAGCCACGAAGGTAAAATTGCCTGTATGACCCATGAAGGTTATATTTGGCCATGACCTCAGCACCATGGCCTCAAAAATTTCAGAAGCTAATGCACATATCACTATTTTAAACCAAAGTTCCTCTCTTCTTTCATGAACCAGGAAGAAAATTCCCCAAAGAAAAGCAGAACCGCTTAAAGTTGGTAACTTTCTGAGCAAGAGAAACAGGTGACAGTCACAAAAATAAGATGTCTTCACATCAAGGAGGCAAGTATGGGTAAGAAGACCCAGCCTCTGAATGCAGAAAAGTCTCTTGCTACTTCCATTTGCCCTAGATATCCTGTGACCTGAGAAGTGATCTGGGATTTATTTGCCATCAGGTCAAAAAAGTCGTGATATTGGGTAAAGCCTGAGGGCTTTGTCAAATGGAGAATTACATTGGTAATCCAGGAATCACCATGCATTGAGTCCTCAGCCCTTCAGCCTCAGGGAATCCCTGGTGGCTCAGTGGTAAAGAATCCACCTGCCAATACAAGAGACACAGGTTTGATTCCTGGGTCAGGAAGATCCCCTGGAGAAGAAAACGTCAACCCGTTCTAGTATTCTTGCCTGAAAATTCCATGGACAGAGGAGCCTGGTGGGCTACAGTCTGTGGAGTTGCAAATAGTCTGACACAGCTAGGCACCTGAGCACTCACGCAAAGAAGAGGAGAGAAAACCAGTCGTTTCCTCACTGAAATGACTTCCCTAAACGTGAGAATCAAAACAGGGCTCGCGATAAGGGAGTCAGAATATTCTCTTTGAATCTTTGAATTTCTGCAGAGGAGGTTCAAGTCTCTGTCTTCACTCCATGGCCTTCCTGCCTCATTTTAAATCCTCCAGAAGTGATTTCCCCTCAAGACAATTATACCCCATCTCTAAGAGGAGAGAACTTCTGTGTGTAAGGTCTGTCCAGCTAAGCAATAAGGGCTCTAATTTTATCACAACATGATGGAACTGATCAGTTTCTTTGTATAAAATCTTAAAAGGGCTCCACAGACTCTTTAAGCCAAAAAAGGGCTTTTGGAAACAGTTCAGGAAATTGCCATCATGGAAGTGATTTCCACATGTGTCTCTCAAAATTGCAATCTCTCCCTTTCAGTGTGGATCTTTCCTAGACTATAATAAGAAATGAAACGGAGCTTATTTTTGTTGGAAGAGAAGGCACAATTAAAAAAAAAAAAGTCCCCAAGAATCCTGTACATGGGAATGACATGTAAGACATTAACTTTCTTTCCTTGGCTTTCAAGCTGATCTGAATTCTCAATTTTCTGTGAGTATTCCGCTCCATCTAGGTCAAGAAGAATTAAGTGTGTGTAACTGAAGCAGAGTGTGGATTTTTAGCAGAGCATGTGATCCTAAGAATGTGGAAAGATGGTATAAATTTGCATCTTCTTAAGAGGAACCCTCTCTAAAAACACTGAAACCATTTAAATCTGATCAAATAAAAAGGGAAGGGGTGGAAATTTCACCCGAAGATTTCATACAACCTTTTCTTTTCATCTGAGTAAAGAATTATGGAATCATCTGCCCAGCTATCAAATATCTCTGGGGCAGATATCTTAAATTGTAGTGCACAGAAAAATGGAAGATTAATATCATACTTTGGAGACCAGGGGAATAGCTTCGGTGCTTGTGGATGAGTTATGTCCTTCTTCCTGAAGACTTTTCAGAAGTAAGGGTTGAAGCTACCTGAGGGGCAGAGAGGCCAGTGTTCCAGAAGTTTCCATGTCATTAAAGAGAACATAAGACATATTCTTAAGGGCCACTGAGTTCCTTTGATGTCCTGTCATGGAGCAGCTTCTTGGGCTCCTCCCAACAGAGCTGCTGATGATTTACTGGAAAACAACACGTGGCTCCTTTTGTGGTATTTCTTAAGTTTCTGCTTATGAATTTCTATGAGCATTAGGCTTGGTCTTTTCCCTTCTTCTCTCATGTTGCCACTGGGCTGTGTCACCCACAGTGCAGTCAGATTTCTTGAAATGGGTTTCCTGTTGATTCATGCTCATGTGAAAGTCGTTCAGTCATGTCCGACTCTTGGCGACCCCATGGACTATACAGTCCATGGAATTCTCCAGGCCAGAATACTGGAGTAGGTAGCCTTTCCCTTCTCCAGGGGATCTTTCTGACCCAGCAATCAAACCAGGGTTTCCTGCATTGCAGGTGGATTCTTTACCAGCTGAACTATCAGAGAAGCCTTGTTCACGTTTGTCCTCAACTCAGCGTTCGTGTATCCAAGACCCTGGGTGACATATAACAATAGGCGAATGGTCCTAACTGTTCTTCTGGCAACTGGTCTGAGAAATTCAGGGTAATTGCTTAAAGGGAATGATCGTGGAGGGAGAGCAATGAGTGATACTGAAGAGAGATCTTAGTTTCCTGCCCAGGAATTGATCATGAGCTCCTTATTGCAAAAGTAAGGCTTAAATTGCAGAAAGTAGGAAAAACCACTAGGCCATTCAGGTTTGACCTAAATCAAATCCCTTATGATTATACAGTGGAGGTGATGAATAGATTCAAGGGATTAGATATGTTAGACAGAGTGCCTGAAGAAATATGGATGGAGGTTCGTAAAATTGTATAAGAGGCAGTGACCAAACCCATCCCAAGGAAAATGAAATGCAAGAAGGCAAAGTGGTTGTCTGAGGAGACCTTACAAATAGCTGAAAATAGAAGAGAAGCTAAAGTCACAGGAGGAGGGGAAAGGTGTACCCAACTGAATGCAGAGTTCCAGAAAATAGTAAGGAGAAAGAAGAAAGCCTTCTTAAGTGAACAATGCGAAGAAGCAGAGGAAAACAATAAATTGGAAAAGACTAGAGATCCCTTCAAGAAAATTGAAGACACCAAGGGAAATGCTAAAGGAGATCAGTCCTGAGTGTTCGTTGGCAGGACTGATGTTGAAGCTGAAACTACAGTACTTTGGCCACCTGATGCGAAGAGCTGACTTGTCTGAAAAGACCCTGATGCTGGGAAAGATTGAAGGCAGGAGGAGAAGGGGACGACAGAGGATGATGGTTGGATGGCATCACTGACTCAATGGACATGAGTTTGGGTAGACTCTGGGAGTTGGTGATGGACAGGGAGACCTGGTGTGCTGCAAACCATGGGGTCACAAAGACTTGGAAGCGACTGAGCAACTGAACTGAAATGAAGGGAAAATTTCATGCAAAGATGGGCACAATAAATGAAAGAAACAGCAAGGACCTAATAGAAGCAGAAGAGGTTAGGAAGAGCTGGCAAGAGTACACAGAAGAACTATACAAAAAAGGTCTTAATGACCCAGATAACTACAATGGTGCAGTCACTTACCTGGAGCTGGACATCCTAGAGTGTGAAGTCAAGTGAGCCTTAGAAAATATTGCTATAAACAAAGCCAGTGGAGGTGATGGAATTCCAGCTGAGCTATTTCAAATCCTTAAAGATGATGCTATTAAAGTGTTGCACTCAATATTGTCAGCAAATTTGGAAAACTCAGCAGTAGCCCCAGAACTGGAAAGGATAGTTTTCATTCCAAAACCAAAGAAAGGCAATGCCAAAGAATGTTCAAACTACTGTACAATTGTGCTCATTTCATATGCTAGCGAGTTTATGCTCAAAATTCTTCAAGTTAAATTTCAGCTGTATGTGTACCAAGAACTTCCAGATGTACAAGCTGGATTTAGAAAAGGCAGAGGAACCAGAGATCAAATTGCCAACATCCATTGGGTCATAGAGAAAGCAAGGGAATTCCAGTAAAACATCTACTTCTGCTTCATTAACTATGTTAAAGCCTTCAACTGTGTTGATAACAACAAACTGTGGGAAATGGGAATACCAGACCACCTTATCTGTCTCCTGAGAAACCTGTATGAAGGTCAAGAAGCAAGAGTTAGAACCAGACATGGAAAAATGGACTGGTTCAAAATTGGGAAAAAGAGTATGACAAGGCTGCATATTGTCACCCACTTATTTAACTTCTATGCAGAGTACATCATGTGAAATGCCTGACTGGATGAAGAGTGAAAAAGAGAGTGAAAAAGCTGTCTTAAAACAACATTCAAAAAACTAAGACCGTGGCATCTGGTCCCATCACTTCATGGCAAACAGAGGAGGAAAACATGGAAACAGTGACAAATTTTCCTTTATCGGGCTCCAAAATCACTGCAGATGGTGACTGCAGCCATGAAATTAAAGGATGCTTGCTCCTTGGAAGATAAGCTATGACAGACTTCAGTTCAGTTCAGTTCAGTTGCTCAGTCGTGTCCTACTCTTTGCAGCCCCATGAACTGCATCATGCCAGGCTTCCCTGTCCATCACCAACTCCCGGAGCTTGCTCAAACTCATGTCCATCGAGTCGGCAGCGCTATCCAACTGTCTCATTGTCTGTCGTCCCCTTCTCCTCCTACCTTCAATCTTTCCCAGCATCAGGATCTTTCCCAATGAGTCAGTTCTTAGATAATGACAAACTTAGATATCTCTGTATTAAAAAGCAGAGATATCATTTTGCCAACAAAGGTCCGTACAGTCAAAGCTATGGTGTTTCCAGTAGTCATGTATGGATGTAAGAGTCTGACCCTAAAGAAGGTTGAGCATGGAAGAATTGATGCTTTCAAACTGTGGTGCTGGAGAAGACTCTTGAGTGTCCCTTGGACAGCAAGGAGATCAAACTAGTCAGTCCTAAAGTAAATCAACCCTGAATATTCACTGGAAGAACTGATGCTGAAGCTGAAGCACCAATGCTCTGTATAAGAGAGTACACAGAGAAACAGTTTATTTAAGACAGAAGCAAGGCAGAAATGCACACCCAGTGAGGAATGTGGGGTGTCCTGATGGAGGAGGAATGTGATAAGTGAGAAGCAAGGCAGAAATACATACCTGAGGAGGAATATGGGCTTCCTGAGTGAGGAGGGGTGCGGTAGGAAGCTGATTTAAATCACTAATATAGGACAGTCTTCCAGGTCTTTATTTATATTTGGCCAATTATTTTGTTTCTTTCTTCACAACTGACTGGGCCTTGGACCCTTCCCAAGATGTATTCACAACTTTTCTAAGGTGGATCCTACTGCAGAGTCATGTGTATGGATGTCCACAGTTATTATGGGGCGGCACCCATTTCTTTTCTGTCTCCCAAGAAGCCTTCCTGTGCGTGTGCAGATGGGGAAGTCTTCCCTGGCCTCAGGGGTGGGAACCTTATTTCTTTATTTTAGCAAAGCTCAGCTTCTGCCATTAGCTTTGCCCTTGGGGTGTCTGGGTGATAACAAAGCTTGAATTTTACTCCATCTGACAAACTCCAGCTGTCCAGCCCAGGGGCCCATCTATCTCTTACCTCAGGAACATTACTTTTGAGTTTGGTCCTTATGATTCAAGATAGTTCCATTTCACAAGTTGTTTTGAGTGTTCACATCACTGTAGCGGGTGCTGTGCAGACTAGAGGGATGAAGATGATATGGTTCCATCCCTCAAGAACTTTACAATCAGGTAGAAAAGTAAGAAGGATCTGGAAAAAATCTGGCAGTGTGAGATACTTGCTGTGCTCTCATCCAGAGAATGGAACCCTGGAGGAAAAGTGTGGGTGGGAATAGGGAACAAAAGTTGAGCTGAAAGGATAAGAAGGGTTTCATAATGGAGAGAAGGTAGGAGGTGAGGACACTGGGTCAAAAGGAACAGGAATGAAAAAGAAAGGCTTAGGAGAGAGAAACAACTCTGTGTGTGTGGTTACTGTGTGGGTGTGGGGCGGAGGGTGGTGCGGAGAAGTACAGGGTACTTGAAGTACAGACCATGTGTGTCACGTGCTGCTTGAGATGCAAAGACAAATCAGGCTCCAAGGCACCCCAGTCCAAAAGATCTAGTATGGAAGATAGATGTAAATAACTTTAATATGAAACAGATTGTGAGAGATGCTATGGGAGAGTCAGAGGACTCTCTGAGTGCATCTCAGAGAGGGATTTAGGAAGGAAGAATTTTATAGGACTAAGCATGATTAGATTCAGGGAGTTAGATGGTTAGAGAAATCAAGATGACTTTTGCATGTCAAAGACAGTACCTTTGAATGATAGAGTAAAAGACACAGGTTTTGTTCCTTTTTCAGGTAAAATTTATAATTTTATAAACTTCACAGTTCTTTCCCTCTTACTCTAAACAACATACTTTAGCTTTCTTCACACTTTGGAGTATTAATTTATCTAATGTTCTCATGTGTACTGTGCTCTGCTAAGTCACTTCAGTCATGTCCTATTCTTTGTGACCCCATGGAGTCAGTTGCCCTGCCCTCCTCCAGGGGATTTGCCATCCTAGGCACTGACCCCTTATTCTTATGTCTTCTGTGTTGGCAGTTGGGTTCTTTACCACAAGCACCACCTGAGAAGCCCTCTAGTGTCCTCAAAAATGAGTATAAAAACTAAAGGCTACCCCAAAGTTTTTCGCTGATAAAGGGTTCCTCTGATAGCTCAGCTGGTAAAGAATCCACTTGCAATGCAGGAGACCCTGGTTTGATTCCTGGGTTGGGAAGATCCAGTGGAGAAGGCATAGGCTACCCACTCCAGTATTCCTGGGCTTCCCTTGTGGCTCAGCTGGTAAAAAATCCACCTGCAATGCAGGAGACCTGGGTTCAATCCCTGNGAAGAAGCAGAGGAAAACAATAAATTGGAAAAGACTAGAGATCCCTTCAAGAAAATTGAAGACACCAAGGGAAATGCTAAAGGAGATCAGTCCTGAGTGTTTGTTGGCAGGACTGATGTTGAAGCTGAAACTACAGTACTTTGGCCACCTGATGCGAAGAGCTGACTTGTCTGAAAAGACCCTGATGCTGGGAAAGATTGAAGGCAGGAGGAGAAGGGGACGACAGAGGATGATGGTTGGATGGCATCACTGACTCAATGGACATGAGTTTGGGTAGACTCTGGGAGTTGGTGATGGACAGGGAGACCTGGTGTGCTGCAAACCATGGGGTCGCAAAGACTTGGAAGCGACTGAGCAACTGAACTGAAATGAAGGGAAAATTTCATGCAAAGATGGGCACAATAAATGAAAGAAACAGCAAGGACCTAACAAAAGCAGAAGAGGTTAGGAAGAGGTGGCAAGAGTACACAGAAGAACTATACAAAAAAGGTCTTAATGACCCAGATAACTACAATGGTGCAGTCACTTACCTGGAGCTGGACATCCTAGAGTGTGAAGTCAAGTGAGCCTTAGAAAATATTGCTATAAACAAAGCCAGTGGAGGTGATGGAATTCCAGCTGAGCTATTTCAAATCCTTAAAGATGATGCTATTAAAGTGTTGCACTCAATATTGTCAGCAAATTTGGAAAACTCAGCAGTAGCCCCAGAACTGGAAAGGATAGTTTTCATTCCAAAACCAAAGAAAGGCAATGCCAAAGAATGTTCAAACTACTGTACAATTGTGCTCATTTCATATGCTAGCGAGTTTATGCTCAAAATTCTTCAAGTTAAATTTCAGCTGTATGTGTACCAAGAACTTCCAGATGTACAAGCTGGATTTAGAAAAGGCAGAGGAACCAGAGATCAAATTGCCAACATCCATTGGGTCATAGAGAAAGCAAGGGAATTCCAGTAAAACATCTACTTCTGCTTCATTAACTATGTTAAAGCCTTCAACTGTGTTGATAACAACAAACTGTGGGAAATGGGAATACCAGACCACCTTATCTGTCTCCTGAGAAACCTGTATGAAGGTCAAGAAGCAAGAGTTAGAACCAGACATGGAAAAATGGACTGGTTCAAAATTGGGAAAAAGAGTATGACAAGGCTGCATATTGTCACCCACTTATTTAACTTCTATGCAGAGTACATCATGTGAAATGCCTGACTGGATGAAGAGTGAAAAAGAGAGTGAAAAAGCTGTCTTAAAACAACATTCAAAAAACTAAGACCGTGGCATCTGGTCCCATCACTTCATGGCAAACAGAGGAGGAAAACATGGAAACAGTGACAAATTTTCCTTTATCGGGCTCCAAAATCACTGCAGATGGTGACTGCAGCCATGAAATTAAAGGATGCTTGCTCCTTGGAAGATAAGCTATGACAGACTTCAGTTCAGTTCAGTTCAGTTGCTCAGTCGTGTCCTACTCTTTGCAGCCCCATGAACTGCATCATGCCAGGCTTCCCTGTCCATCACCAACTCCCGGAGCTTGCTCAAACTCATGTCCATCGAGTCGGCAGCGCTATCCAACTGTCTCATTGTCTGTCGTCCCCTTCTCCTCCTACCTTCAATCTTTCCCAGCATCAGGATCTTTCCCAATGAGTCAGTTCTTAGATAATGACAAACTTAGATATCTCTGTATTAAAAAGCAGAGATATCATTTTGCCAACAAAGGTCCGTACAGTCAAAGCTATGGTGTTTCCAGTAGTCATGTATGGATGTAAGAGTCTGACCCTAAAGAAGGTTGAGCATGGAAGAATTGATGCTTTCAAACTGTGGTGCTGGAGAAGACTCTTGAGTGTCCCTTGGACAGCAAGGAGATCAAACTAGTCAGTCCTAAAGTAAATCAACCCTGAATATTCACTGGAAGAACTGATGCTGAAGCTGAAGCACCAATGCTCTGTATAAGAGAGTACACAGAGAAACAGTTTATTTAAGACAGAAGCAAGGCAGAAATGCACACCCAGTGAGGAATGTGGGGTGTCCTGATGGAGGAGGAATGTGATAAGTGAGAAGCAAGGCAGAAATACATACCTGAGGAGGAATATGGGCTTCCTGAGTGAGGAGGGGTGCGGTAGGAAGCTGATTTAAATCACTAATATAGGACAGTCTTCCAGGTCTTTATTTATATTTGGCCAATTATTTTGTTTCTTTCTTCACAACTGACTGGGCCTTGGACCCTTCCCAAGATGTATTCACAACTTTTCTAAGGTGGATCCTACTGCAGAGTCATGTGTATGGATGTCCACAGTTATTATGGGGCGGCACCCATTTCTTTTCTGTCTCCCAAGAAGCCTTCCTGTGCGTGTGCAGATGGGGAAGTCTTCCCTGGCCTCAGGGGTGGGAACCTTATTTCTTTATTTTAGCAAAGCTCAGCTTCTGCCATTAGCTTTGCCCTTGGGGTGTCTGGGTGATAACAAAGCTTGAATTTTACTCCATCTGACAAACTCCAGCTGTCCAGCCCAGGGGCCCATCTATCTCTTACCTCAGGAACATTACTTTTGAGTTTGGTCCTTATGATTCAAGATAGTTCCATTTCACAAGTTGTTTTGAGTGTTCACATCACTGTAGCGGGTGCTGTGCAGACTAGAGGGATGAAGATGATATGGTTCCATCCCTCAAGAACTTTACAATCAGGTAGAAAAGTAAGAAGGATCTGGAAAAAATCTGGCAGTGTGAGATACTTGCTGTGCTCTCATCCAGAGAATGGAACCCTGGAGGAAAAGTGTGGGTGGGAATAGGGAACAAAAGTTGAGCTGAAAGGATAAGAAGGGTTTCATAATGGAGAGAAGGTAGGAGGTGAGGACACTGGGTCAAAAGGAACAGGAATGAAAAAGAAAGGCTTAGGAGAGAGAAACAACTCTGTGTGTGTTGAAGATGATATGGTTCCATCCCTCAAGAACTTTACAATCAGGTAGAAAAGTAAGAAGGGTTTCATAATGGAGAGAAGGTAGGAGGTGAGGACACTGGGTCAAAAGGAACAGGAATGAAAAAGAAAGGCTTAGGAGAGAGAAACAACTCTGTGTGTGTGGTTACTGTGTGGGTGTGGGGCGGAGGGTGGTGCGGAGAAGTACAGGGTACTTGAAGTACAGACCATGTGTGTCACGTGCTGCTTGAGATACAAAGACAAATCAGGCTCCAAGGCACCCCAGTCCAAAAGATCTAGTATGGAAGATAGATGTAAATAACTTTAATATGAAACAGATTGTGAGAGATGCTATGGGAGAGTCGGAGGACTCTGAGTGCATCTCAGAGAGGGATTTAGGAAGGAAGAATTTTATAGGACTAAGCATGATTAGATTCAGGGAGTTAGATGGTTAGAGAAATCAAGATGACTTTTGCATGTCAAAGACAGTACCTTTGAATGATAGAGTAAAAGACACAGGTTTTGTTCCTTTTTCAGGTAAAATTTATAATTTTATAAACTTCACAGTTCTTTCCCTCTTACTCTAAACAACATACTTTAGCTTTCTTCACACTTTGGAGTATTAATTTATCTAATGTTCTCATGTGTACTGTGCTCTGCTAAGTCACTTCAGTCATGTCCTATTCTTTGTGACCCCATGGAGTCAGTTGCCCTGCCCTCCTCCAGGGGATTTGCCATCCTAGGCACTGACCCCTTATTCTTATGTCTTCTGTGTTGGCAGTTGGGTTCTTTACCACAAGCACCACCTGAGAAGCCCTCTAGTGTCCTCAAAAATGAGTATAAAAACTAAAGGCTACCCCAAAGTTTTTCGCTGATAAAGGGTTCCTCTGATAGCTCAGCTGGTAAAGAATCCACTTGCAATGCAGGAGACCCTGGTTTGATTCCTGGGTTGGGAAGATCCAGTGGAGAAGGCATAGGCTACCCACTCCAGTATTCCTGGGCTTCCCTTGTGGCTCAGCTGGTAAAAAATCCACCTGCAATGCAGGAGACCTGGGTTCAATCCCTGGGTTGGGAAGATCCCCTGGAGAAGGGATAGGCTACCCACTCCAGTATTGCTGGGCTTCCCTTGTGGCTCAGCTGGTAAAGAATCCGCCTGCAATGCAAGAGACATGGATTCAATGCCTGGGTTGGAAAGATCCCCTGGAGAAGGGAAAGGCTACCCATTCCAGTATTCTGGCCTAGAGAATTCCATGGACTGTGTAGTCCACTGGGTTGCTAAAAGTCAGACATGACTGAATGACTTTCACTTGACTTGACTTGAGAAGAAGGCAAAAGAAAAGAGATATTCCACCATTGGATGTTCTTGTATAAAATAATATTTTGTTTAGATTTGAGGAAAGGGAATTTTTACAACCTTGTTAAATTTGCCAGGGGAAGACTGGGTCATAGAATCATACAATTGTAGAATTTTAAAGCACCATGATCTAGTTCTCCTTCATAATAATTTAAAAAAAATTTTTTAGATGACTGAAAGTCAGTTAAAATCATAACATGTGTTTTGCTGGAGGTGTTCAATGTACACAGTGATGCTTGCCAGCTTGCTGCTGTGACCTCACTGTGGGCAAGGACCAGGAAGCGAAGGTCACATATCTTACTTAACACAGGGCTCTAACTCTGGAAGGGTAAACTTCTAGTACAAGGGAGACGGTCTACTTGATGTTCTAGAGAAGCAAAACAGACATCCAGGGGACTTTGAATCCAGCTTTCAAATGAAGTGCTTTCATTTCTCCTAAGGTTCCCTGATTGGCTGTTCAGTCTCAGCAACAGGCAGACTAGGAATAACATCCTTTTCTTCCTCCATAAACTTTGTTATTGTTATTTAGTTGCTAAGTCATGTCTGACCCCACGTGACCCCATGGACTGCAGCCTGCCAAACTCCTCTGTCCATGGGATTTCCCAGGCAAGAATACTGGAGTGGGTTGTTATTTCTTTCTCCAGGGGACCTTCCTGACCCAGCGATAGAACCTGCATCTCTTGCAATGGCAGGTAGATTCTTTACCACTGAGCCGTCAGGGAAGCCGTCCATAACATGAACCTCTTATAAATTCTCAGTGTACGATATAGAATACGTATTGACTGGCAACTTGCTTTTCCGATCAACTGTAATACACTTTTGCATTCATTTGATGGTTAGTTGAAGTCCTTATAAAAACTATCTGAAAGTCTGCAAGGAAAGTTTGCATTTGCTGGAGGTGTTCAATGTACACAGTGATGCTTGCCAGCTTGCTGCTGTGACCTCACTGTGGGCAAGGACCAGGAAGCGAAGGTCACATATCTTACTTAACACAGGGCTCTAACTCTGGAAGGGTAAACTTCTAGTACAAGGGAGACGGTCTACTTGATGTTCTAGAGAAGCAAAACAGACATCCAGGGGACTTTGAATCCAGCTTTCAAATGAAGTGCTTTCATTTCTCCTAAGGTTCCCTGATTGGCTGTTCAGTCTCAGCAACAGGCAGACTAGGAATAACATCCTTTTCTTCCTCCATAAACTTTGTTATTGTTATTTAGTTGCTAAGTCATGTCTGACCCCACGTGACCCCATGGACTGCAGCCTGCCAAACTCCTCTGTCCATGGGATTTCCCAGGCAAGAATACTGGAGTGGGTTGTTATTTCTTTCTCCAGGGGACCTTCCTGACCCAGCGATAGAACCTGCATCTCTTGCAATGGCAGGTAGATTCTTTACCACTGAGCCGTCAGGGAAGCCGTCCATAACATGAACCTCTTATAAATTCTCAGTGTACGATATAGAATACGTATTGACTGGCAACTTGCTTTTCCGATCAACTGTAATACACTTTTGCATTCATTTGATGGTTAGTTGAAGTCCTTATAAAAACTATCTGAAAGTCTGCAAGGAAAGTTTGCACAGTGGTAAGGGGTCTGGCAGATAACCTTGGACTGGCTTCAAGTTCAAACTCCACGATGACTTGCACATCGTATAACCTTGGGAAAAATTCTTTACCTCTGTACACTTCAATTTTCTCATGTGTAAAATGAGTGAAATAATAATCCATGTATCATAAGATTTGGGGGAGCATTAAATGAGTCAATATAGATAAAGGGCTTAGTGTTTGCCTCGCTCATAGTGAGAACTCAATGTATCTCAGCTAATTAAAACAAACAAAACAAATTTGTTGTAAAACTTGTATTATATAAGTTCATCGTTACTGAAAATATAAATTACAATAAGATATATAATGAGTCAAGAGTTAATAGTGTTTTTTGCAAATAGCAAACATATTTTTCAAACTGGGTTTCCAAACTCGCAATAGGATAGATAACCAATATAAAGTGGCCATGTTTGGAAGACCTTTTATAAAGACCTTTTATGTTGTTTGAAATCAGTCATGGGAAGACTCCTGTGAAAAATCTCTTTCAGAATTAGTCAGGAAATGCCTTTCTCCTTCTGAGGTTTTCTAGTGAAAAGGAAAGCCACATCACTCACAAAATCCTGCCTATTTTGACTGTCAGTAGCCTCATAACTAACTTCTGTGCTTAGCTGCAGAAATTTGCTTTAACATAGACTGACTTATTTTTCTGTCTCTCTTTACTCATTTTAATGATTTTTAGGCTTCCCAGGCCATGGTGTAGTAGTAAAGATTTTGCCTGCCAATACAGGAGATGCAAGAGACGCAGGCTTGCTCCATGGATCAGGAAGATCCCCTGGAGGAGGAAATGACAACCCAGTCCAGTATTCTTGCCTGAAGAATCCCATGGACAGAGGAACCTGGTGGGCTAGTCTATGGTGTTGAAAAGAGTTGGAAATAACTGAGCGTGCATGCCACGCCAATGATTTTTCAGTTTTTTGATCTTTGTGCCTTATATTTTAAATTCTTTAAAAACCCTTTTATAAGATGGAGGAGAGAAAGGTAAATAAATACCACAAAACATTATCGCGCAGGTGGGTTTTCTTATAAACAAGTCCTCTGCCCAGTTCTACACACCTAGTTTGAAACATTTTTTTTTTTAAAATTTGACCAAAAATCATCAAAATGGCAAAGTTTCTTTCTATATAAACATTTATTTTATATTTTCAAAGATTGGGGTGTGAAAATCCCACCCTTACATGTTATTTAAATGCAAAGGGAAAAAATTTCTTATAAGGGTTAAAGCTGTGATGTCGACTGACCTTGTGGGGACATAACTTGCTAATGAGGCCAAACAGTTAATAATAATCATAAAAAAACCCAAATGACCATGCAAACACAGCAGGTAATATTTATAGAATCTTTTACAAGGTATCCTCATATACCTAGTTCATTTTTCACATCAACCCTCCAAATGAAGAAGCATTATTTTCAGCTCCACTTAGTATGAGAAAACAAAGTCTCGGATATGGTTGGACTCATGCTCCAGGTCTCACAGCAAGGAATTACCCTAGTCAGGATTTAAAATAGATCTTAAAAATCCCAGGTTCTATCCACTATTCCAGGATGCTTCCCCAAGGCCTAACTTTGTGAGTGCAATAAACAAGATTCTCCTTTAACCTCTGGTCTTGCATGCAAAGGATTGCTTGATGGAGAAGAGCAGGAGAAAGGTAAACATTTCTAATTAAGAACTGTCTTTCAGGTATGTTTCACCTGGAGGTTTTTCTTTTTCTTGCCTAAAAGTAGGATGATCCTGAATGCCAATCTCCTCATAGCTGGGGAAGGGATTTGGCAGAACAAATTCTGCAATAGCAATTAACTGAGCCCACGGTGTTGGAAAGAGTCACGTTTGCTGTCATAGCTACACTTTCACGGTCTTTGCAGTGAGAACCTATCTAGAGTCCTAATGCTCCAGTGGTGAATTCAATATAAGGCAAGCAGTGAATTTCTGTGAACTGTAAGTATCTGACCTGAGAATCTTGGTTTTGGGGTGAAAAAGATATAACCAGTTTGAGTGAGACTGGGTGCGAGATGAAGACTTGATCAACAAATGAAGATGGGGCTTCCTGGAGATAAGGACAACCTCTAGACAGAGTACCATCAAACAACTTAAAAAAATTTTTTTTTTAAATATATTTACTTATTTGGCCACTCCAGGTCTTAGTTGTGGCACTTGGGATCTTTGTCTTCATTGCAGCATATGAGCTCTTTAGTTGCGACGTGCAAACTCTTTAATTGTAGCCTGTGGGATCTAGTTCCCTGACCAGGGATTGAATCAAGGTCCCCTGCACTGGGAGTGCAGAATCTTAGCCACTGGACCATCAGGGAAGACCCTCACTGAACTTTTGAGGAGGGATGGGTATCTAGGCCTGACTCAGACTGTGATTCTACCCACCTGTGAACTGTAATTTATGTGCACGTGAACTATTTAGTGGTGGTATGTGGTGCAATCCATTGAGTGAGTTCAGTTCTTCCCCATCCTTTTTTTTTTTGCTTAAATCATTTTAAAGCACTGAGTTACAAGAACTCTTCAGGTATTGCTATGGAAAAGCCACCAGCATGGGTGGCTTGGCTTCACCACCCTGGCTCCTGGGCAGACTTGGATCAACAGAGCTCCCGGAAGATCTGTATCTGCTTCTACTCAGATGCACTGCTCCTTACAAACACAAAGGCTGTATTTTCTTGGAGACTTCCAGATTCAATATATTTTCTTTTGGAGAATGTGTTTTCTTTTGGTGGCCATTTCAGACACAGAGAAACTATCAGTGTCTCTGTTTTCCCTTTGGGGAACAACCCCTAAATTTGCAGAGTTTGAAGTTCTAAGCCAGTCTCATTTTCCAAGCAACAGTTTTGATGAGCAAGGTAAGTTCTGTCTCTTATACACATCTTGCACATCGTATAACCTTGGGAAAAATTCTTTACCTCTGTACACTTCAATTTTCTCATGTGTAAAATGAGTGAAATAATAATCCATGTATCATAAGATTTGGGGGAGCATTAAATGAGTCAATATAGATAAAGGGCTTAGTGTTTGCCTCGCTCATAGTGAGAACTCAATGTATCTCAGCTAATTAAAACAAACAAAACAAATTTGTTGTAAAACTTGTATTATATAAGTTCATCGTTACTGAAAATATAAATTAGAATAAGATATATAATGAGTCAAGAGTTAATAGTGTTTTTTGCAAATAGCAAACATATTTTTCAAACTGGGTTTCCAAACTCGCAATAGGATAGATAACCAATATAAAGTGGCCATGTTTGGAAGACCTTTTATAAAGACCTTTTATGTTGTTTGAAATCAGTCATGGGAAGACTCCTGTGAAAAATCTCTTTCAGAATTAGTCAGGAAATGCCTTTCTCCTTCTGAGGTTTTCTAGTGAAAAGGAAAGCCACATCACTCACAAAATCCTGCCTATTTTGACTGTCAGTAGCCTCATAACTAACTTCTGTGCTTAGCTGCAGAAATTTGCTTTAACATAGACTGACTTATTTTTCTGTCTCTCTTTACTCATTTTAATGATTTTTAGGCTTCCCAGGCCATGGTGTAGTAGTAAAGATTTTGCCTGCCAATACAGGAGATGCAAGAGACGCAGGCTTGCTCCGTGGATCAGGAAGATCCCCTGGAGGAGGAAATGACAACCCAGTCCAGTATTCTTGCCTGAAGAATCCCATGGACAGAGGAACCTGGTGGGCTAGTCTATGGTGTTGAAAAGAGTTGGAAATAACTGAGCGTGCATGCCACGCCAATGATTTTTCAGTTTTTTGATCTTTGTGCCTTATATTTTAAATTCTTTCAAAACCCTTTTATAAGATGGAGGAGAGAAAGGTAAATAAATACCACAAAACATTATCGCGCAGGTGGGTTTTCTTATTAACAAGTCCTCTGCCCAGTTCTACACACCTAGTTTGAAACATTTTTTTTTAAAATTTGACCAAAAATCATCAAAATGGCAAAGTTTCTTTCTATATAAACATTTATTTTATATTTTCAAAGATTGGGGTGTGAAAATCCCACCCTTACATGTTATTTAAATGCAAAGGGAAAAAACTTCTTATAAGGGTTAAAGCTGTGATGTCGACTGACCTTGTGGGGACATAACTTGCTAATGAGGCCAAACAGTTAATAATAATCATAAAAAAACCCAAATGACCATGCAAACACAGCAGGTAATATTTATAGAATCTTTTACAAGGTATCCTCATATACCTAGTTCATTTTTCACATCAACCCTCCAAATGAAGAAGCATTATTTTCAGCTCCACTTAGTATGAGAAAACAAAGTCTCGGATATGGTTGGACTCATGCTCCAGGTCTCACAGCAAGGAATTACCCTAGTCAGGATTTAAAATAGATCTTAAAAATCCCAGGTTCTATCCACTATTCCAGGATGCTTCCCCAAGGCCTAACTTTGTGAGTGCAATAAACAAGATTCTCCTTTAACCTCTGGTCTTGCATGCAAAGGATTGCTTGATGGAGAAGAGCAGGAGAAAGGTAAACATTTCTAATTAAGAACTGTCTTTCAGGTATGTTTCACCTGGAGGTTTTTCTTTTTCTTGCCTAAAAGTAGGATGATCCTGAATGCCAGTCTCCTCATAGTTGGGGAAGGGATTTGGCAGAACAAATTCTGCAATAGCAATTAACTGAGCCCATGGTGTTGGAAGAGAGTCACGTTTGCTGTCATAGCTACACTTTCACGGTCTTTGCAGTGAGAACCTATCTAGAGTCCTAATGCTCCAGTGGTGAATTCAATATAAGGCAAGCAGTGAATTTCTGTGAACTGTAAGTATCTGACCTGAGAATCTTGGTTTTGGGGTGAAAAAGATATAACCAGTTTGAGTGAGACTGGGTGCGAGATGAAGACTTGATCAACAAATGAAGATGGGGCTTCCTGGAGATAAGGACAACCTCTAGACAGAGTACCATCAAACAACTTAAAAAAATTTTTTTTTTAAATATATTTACTTATTTGGCCACTCCAGGTCTTAGTTGTGGCACTTGGGATCTTTGTCTTCATTGCAGCATATGAGCTCTTTAGTTGCGACGTGCAAACTCTTTAATTGTAGCCTGTGGGATCTAGTTCCCTGACCAGGGATTGAATCAAGGTCCCCTGCACTGGGAGTGCAGAATCTTAGCCACTGGACCATCAGGGAAGACCCTCACTGAACTTTTGAGGAGGGATGGGTATCTAGGCCTGACTCAGACTGTGATTCTACCCACCTGTGAACTGTAATTTATGTGCACGTGAACTATTTAGTGGTGGTATGTGGTGCAATCCATTGAGTGAGTTCAGTTCTTCCCCATCCTTTTTTTTTTTGCTTAAATCATTTTAAAGCACTGAGTTACAAGAACTCTTCAGGTATTGCTATGGAAAAGCCACCAGCATGGGTGGCTTGGCTTCACCACCCTGGCTCCTGGGCAGACTTGGATCAACAGAGCTCCCGGAAGATCTGTATCTGCTTCTACTCAGATGCACTGCTCCTTACAAACACAAAGGCTGTATTTTCTTGGAGACTTCCAGATTCAATATATTTTCTTTTGGAGAATGTGTTTTCTTTTGGTGGCCATTTCAGACACAGAGAAACTATCAGTGTCTCTGCTTTCCCTTTGGGGAACAACCCCTAAATTTGCAGAGTTTGAAGTTCTAAGCCAGTCTCATTTTCCAAGCAACAGTTTTGATGAGCAAGGTAAGTTTGAACAACATTACCTTTTCCAGAGCACTTCACATTTTGCTTTGTTTGCTCCAGGCATGCCCCTCACCAAACCACATTTTTTACCCTTTGGCTTTGTGAGAGAACAAAAGTCCCTCCTATCAGGAGTAAGGAAGCCACCTGAATCATTCTTTTTATATTTCCAGAGATAGTTTATGGGGCCACTGAAAGATGTTGATGCTATCTTTTTAATATTCCGAGAAATAATCCTATTAAACAAAAAACAAGGGAAACTCTTATGCCCACAAGGCCGAATTACCCAAAGCCTCCTGGCAAGGGTCAAGTTACCTGACAAAACCCTAGCTGTGCGGGGCTTCTATCTCTCCATCTCGGGCTCGGTGAATGAACAATAATTTGTGGATTCTGCTCATCTCTCTTTGCGAACTTTGTTCTGGGGAATTAGATACAACTTTGACAAATTAGAAAAGGCTCCCTCGTGCCCGCTGTCCCCGGAGCAGCACAGGCCGCTGATTGTGCGCTGGTCCTCTGAAGTCTGGCCGCGTCAGGCCGTCAGCGGCAGCCTGGCCACCAGAGCTCGCTTTTTAATAAGCGTATCTGTCAGCACCAGGTCCTTCGGATCTTCCGACCTCTCCTTAATCCTCGGGATGCACTGACTTTCTTCTCTGTTTTGCGGATGGCAAAAGGCCCTGTGTCGGGAAGAAATCTCTTCTTTGTTTACAGCATAGAGGCAACAAAATTAACCTTTGAGATTAACTGTAAATGAGTGAGGATCATGTTTTGTCTTTCCTCAGGACCAGGGGTCTGGATTAACATGCAGGAGGGAGGGAGCATGTGAACACGTGTATATGTGTGTGCACACCCCATTCCAACTTCCATCATGCCCCCAAATATCTTTCTACTCTTGCTCTCCTTTCATCCTTTCTTTAGTTAAAATATAGTTGATTTACTATATAGTTCTCTGTGCTACACAGTAGGTCCGTGTTGATTATCTGTTTTTAAAAAATTGCATGGGGATGATCCGGAGGGATGATGTGGGGTGGGAGGTGGGAGGGGGGTTCATGTTTGGGAGTTCGTGTACACCCGTGCAGATTCATGTCAATGTATGCCAAAACCAACAGTACTGTAAAGTAAAATAAAGTAAAAATAAAAATTAAAAAAAATTATTTTATTAGTATAGTTCTCTGTGCTATACAGTAGGTCCCTGTTGGTTATCTGTTTTTTAAAAAATTTTATTTTATTGAAGTATAGTTGATTTATAATGTTGCATTAATTACTGCTGTACAGAAAAGTGATTCCGTTATAGACATATAAACATACACACTTTAAAAATATTTTCCATTATAGTTTACCACAGGGTGTTCAATATAGTTCCCTGTGCTATACAGGAGGACCTTGCTATTTAGATGACCTATTTTATACAGTAACAGGCATCTGCTAATCACATACCCCTAAGTCATCTCTCCTGCACCCCTTACAGTTATCCTTTGGTAACAATAAGTTTGTCTTCCATGTCTGAATCTATTTTTGTTTTGTAAGTGATATCATTCCCTTCTTTATTCAGATGTGGGTTTATTCTGGAATGGATAGAGCTATTAAATAATATTCCATTTTTTTTTTCTAATCTTCAGTTGCATTTCAACTCTGAGGATCCGTGCATGTGCTCAGTGGTGTCTGATTCTTTGCAACCCTGCCTGACACCTTTTGTAGCCTGCCAAACTCCTCTGTCCATGGGATTTCTTAGGCAAGAATACTGGAATGGGTTGCCTTTTCCTATTCCAGGAGATCTTCCCAACCCAGGGATTGAGCCTGCATCTCCTGTACTGGCAGGTAGATTCTTTATCATTGGCACCACCTGGCAAGCCCTCTTAGGAGAAGGATACACAACACCAACATATTATAAATGATGCTTGATAGGTTAAGGATTAAAGGGTCATTATGTGGGGTTCTTTGGCCCATTGGAAGTAGACAGTGTCTTAGTACAGAGCAAGGACCATGAATGATGCCACAAAGAGGGCAGGATGTCTTTTCATTGGTTACATGGCAGTGTATTCATGTTTAACGGTCTCGAATAGCAGAGTCGTGATCCTCCAACACACAGGGAATACCTTGCTGGTAAATAATTCTTTCCTGTCTTTTTTTTTAAACACAAATTTTTGAATAAGACAAATAATTGAGAGATTGTATTCATACTCATTTCTAACTGACTGCATTCAAATTGCAGTTTGACTCAATTACACTTGCTTAACATTTTTTTAACAGTAAAGTTAAAACAAATAACACCACAAACAACAGCTATGAGATGACATTTGTATTGGGGAGAGAATGGAAACCTCAATATAAATGTTGTAATTCGTCTCTGGAAACATTTTCTTTTCTTTCCCATTCTCACACTTTTTTATTTTATTAAATTTTGGGGGCAATATTCTGCTACTTTTTTCCTATAGTCGCTTAAAAAAATGTTAGAATGTAGCTGCTTTACAATGTTGTGTTAGTTTCAGCTGTACCGCAAAGTGAGTCAGCTGTAAGTATACCTATATCCCGTTTCTTTGGATTTCCTTCCTGTTTAGATCACCATAGAGCCCTGGGTAGGGTTCCTGTGCTATACAGTAGGCAATCGTTAGTTATCTATTTTATGCACAATATCAGTAGTGTATAAGATGTGACAAGAGGAAGTTGAGACGGGCGTATTTTTGACCTGTGGGGAGCCCAGAAATGGACTCCGCACATCCTTTATGTGTTTCTGAGAGTGTCAGGTCTCCCCATTCTGAGGCGTGCTCTCCATTTTGGATGGGGTCTTCACTTCGGAAAACCAGCTCAGTAATGACAGGGAGTCACCATCACGATGGTGACCAAATCCAGATGTCCTACTTAAGGCTCCCGTCTCTTTCTTGAAGTAGCTGAAATGTGTCTGGGACCTGGAGACCTGGGATGGTGAATCATTCTGGCCACAGACAGCTCTTAAAGCCAATGGTCCTATTAGAAGCATATTTGGATACCAGCCTTTTCATATTTGGTTGACTTCTGTGGAATTTGACTGCTTTTGTAACTTTGTTGCCTTTTGTCAAACAGAATTAATTTCTGCTAGTTTCTGTCCTGCCCTGTCTCTTTCTCCCTCTCCTTTTTAGTAAATACAACAAAATAAAGTGACATGTCAGTACAGACATATTTTCTTTTTCACTGAATTGTGGCAATGATCATAACAATGAAGCAGAAGAGAAAAGGGACTTGGTTCCAGGTGCAAGATTGGGGTTATGCAAAATGGAGAAATAACCAGGTCAGTGCCCAGGAGCCCATCACACAATGATCAGCGTGTCAGGGGAATGAAAAGAACGTGTATTGGGATTCCCAGTTTCCCTGTTATCATCGTCTCAGGCCGGTGTTTACCGTGTGCTCCATTGGTTTTGGCTGAGGAAAGTGCTTGGAGGAAGCAGTTTTTAAAGTTCGTTTGATATCTCTAAGAAGTAATAAAGATCTTTATTTACAAATAATGCACTTTTTGGCAAGTGCCTTTGTGTGGCATTGCACACCCTAGCAAAACGATGGGTTCTGTGTTTCAACTCGGTGGGAAGGGCAAAGGTTGGCATATAGGCTGCTTATTTGCAGTCAGACATTTTACTCTCTGGGCATGTAACACCGTTCATCTTTTAACCTCTCTGCAATTCAGGATTCTCATTTCTGGAATGGAGTTAATAATGCTGCAAGAATCACTGAGGAACAAGGAAATTAAAGGGCTGCGTTTTACATCCCAGCTGCCCGATATCTATCTTTTGAAATGCTGTCAAGTGTCACCTCCTCGGGGAAGCCTTCCAGGATCACTGGGGTGCTGCATGGACCTCTGCCCTCCTTGGTAACAACACTTGTCTCACTACACATAACCCTGGGTTTATTTGGTTATTCCATCACTCTCCTGTAAGCTCTTTCAGGGTAGAAAAAAGCATCCTTATTTTGTATCAAATGAAACTTACAGCCGAGCCTGGTGCTTGGTTCCCAGTAGGCAGTGGGTAAAGATAGTTAAATGATGGACAAATGGAACTTTATCATTAAAAGAGGTGCTAAAAATATACTGTGTATAAAATAGATAACTAATGAGAACCTACTGTACAGCACAGAGAACTCTACTTAACACTCTGTGTGACCTGATTGGTAAGGAAGTCTAAAAGGGAGGGAATGTGTGTATATGTACAGTGGATTCATTTTGCTGTACAGGAGAATCTAATACAACATTGTAAAGCAACTATACTCCAACAAAAACTAATTTAAAGAAAGCACTAGATACTAATGTCTGTCACCTCCTCATGGCAATGTATGATGAAACAAACTTTAAAATTTAAAAATAAATTTAAACACATTCTTAAAATAGAGTTCCTTAAAAGTCCATGAAGTCTAAGGAAGCAAACAAACAACAAAAGACCTTTACTGGGGAAAAAAAATTTGCAATGCCGTTTCTCTCCCCCACTTTCTCCTATGAAAGGAAGGAGAAGGCATTAAGACTAATGATTGAATACTGGGGAGCAGATGAAGGTTTTGAGAAAGTGCTGGGTTATATACTCACGCCAATAGTGCCTAGGATTTTTGTGTGATCTGCACAACAATGCATCTTTTTATCTGTGTAAAGTGAAGTATAAATATTTGAGGCAGGTCTTTTGGGTGTATTTGCCTGGTAGGAGAAAGAACAATAGGAGATATATTTTGGGTTTTCCAGAAGTGAGGCCAAATCTGTAAAACTAAATTGATTTCTCTCAACACACACGACCACTTTGATAACACTGGTCTGAGGAAGAGATGGCATGGTTTTTCTCTCTCATCTGTTCCTGTCAGCCTTCCCCTCACATCCGGTATTTTGTAATAAAATTTCCAACAGATACGGGTTGTTCAACAGTCACTAGCAATGCATTGATTAATTATGTGTACCAGACTTTCAGTATATAATTAAGCTAAACACAACTGCATTAAAGTATTATGAATAATTTGACTTCAAGCCACCAAAACAAGGAAACGGAGTGAAAGCAGAATCTCTGACCTCACTCGCTTTAGCATATTGGAGGAGACAAAAATATAATCAGAGTTATAAATCACAGAGCTGCCATAATACAGTGATGCAAAAAGGAAGTTGTTCTGACCTTTGATTTGGAGGTGTTTCAAAGGTAGAAATGAAAGTGAACACTGTTCTGCTAAAAATAAAATTCTTCAGCTAGGAAATACAACAACAACAAAACCCTTTCCTTACTTATGTTGGTAATGTTTGTTTTTGTTGTTTTCAGCTGTTCTTAGAATTTTTTCAATATGACTGAAGTGTAGAGCATTGATATTGTCTCAGAACTATGTTACATTGACATGTTTTTAATGTCTCTAAAACCAAAATTTAGAGAATGAACTATACTTCACATCCACAAAAATAGGATGAGCTCTTAATACCCCTGCAGATTTAAAAAGTGGTATTTATTCACTGTGCATTCATTTGAAAAATGTAGAAAAATATGTCAAAAAAAGTCCATTCATAATTCTACTCTTGAGCAGATTGAGGTAACCACAATCAATACCAGTTTCTTTCCAGTTTATGTGAATGTATGTGGAACTGATCATCATGTTGTATATATATTGTGGTAACTGCCTCTTTCACTTGTGCCTCACATGCATTTTTCCATTTCCTTAAGTGTTTCTCCAAAATAAGAGCTTAATTGTTTAATATTGATAGAATCCTGTCAAAAGGATAAATCACACTTTATTTAACAAGATCAATGTTTTTAACATTCAGTTGTTCCCAGTTTTTAATCATTATTTTAGAAGTCCAATGCACTATTCATTGTGGAACAGAACCAGGTTTTAAAAATTATTTGAAGCAAGCAAAACACTCAGGGAATATTGCCGATATTTTATAATAATTGTGAATTTAGTATGACATTTAAAAATTATACATCATTATATTATATACCTGTAAGTTATATAATATTGTGTGTCAATTATAGTTCAATAAAAATAATATAGAAAAGCAAAACACTTGAATAAACAGAGCTCATAATTCTGTATGCATGATTCTGATTTTTGCTTCTTGTAAAATTCCAAGAAAAATTCTTTCCATAAAGGATATGAGCAGTTTTAAACCTCTTGCTACATCATGTCAAAGTTTCATCTAGAAAGGCCAGAAAGGCTGAGTCTTTGCACCTCCAGCAGTAGGGGATGAACCACGTGACCAGCCTCGAAAGAGGATGTTCTTAGAGGAGTATTTCCATAGAAGCTTGGAGTGTTGGGTAGGGAGGGAATGTGCAATCATAAAATTGAAGAATCTAATTTTTCCCCCTTGTTTCTCTCCATGCACAAATAGTAGCAGCAGAGGGAGAGAAGGGAAAGAGTTGCAAAAAATGTCAAAAGTCATCTGGTCGTATCGTCCTTGTGAAAACCTGTCTGTGAAGTATGAAAACCTATTTAGAGTGAGTAGTTAATTCATCACTCATTGGCATACCAGGAAGAATTTAAAGTGCAGAGATATGACAAGCCAGCTTAAAAATGAAAAACAAAACAAAACAAAAAGAACCCAAGCAGAGAGGCCTATGTATCCAGACTTACCCAGTAAATGGGTATCTTCACTGGTAATAGATTTTATTCAAGATGCCGCCCTTCCCCCTTTTCTGAGAATTCTTCTCCCACCTGGTCCATGAACTTTGGCACCTAGCAAGTATGGTTGTACTCTTGACCTGCTAATTAATTAGACTGGCTGGCTCAAGCTAGGTTGACTAGAGATAGTTTTCTGAAGATAGTAAGTTGGTCTTTGACATAGGCTGGTATTCTTTTGGTTTCAAGAAATAGAAAACTTAATATACTGTCTTAAGCATAAAGGTATTTTGTTGACTCATGTACCTGAACTGCTCACAAAGAAACTTGGGCTGCCAGAGTGATTTGATGGAGGACTCAAAAAGATGTTAGCCAAGCCTTGGCTTCCTTTCCTTTGAGCTGGCTCAAACTTCCAGGTTACTCCCTTTGTGGTAGCAGGGGACAGCAGCTCCAAACTCACATTCTCACTCATATAGACCTGGAGCAGAAGGGTGAGACCATGTCCTAGCTTTCTAGACAAGCCTTTCCTAGATTCAGTCTAATTGTAGCTATTTAGGCCTATGTCATTCCGTGGACCAATCGCTGGCCAGGGACATGGAATCCACTGGTGACTGAAGCCAGCTGAGTTTCCCGCACAGAGTAGGACACGACTGAAGCAACTTAGCAGCAGCAGCTAGAGTAGAGGTAAGGTCCATCTCTCAAGGACTGCATGCTGGGAAACTGGAATAGTGTCCAGAGGGGTAACTGCATCCCACAGAGGAAATCCAGAAATATGCACCAAAATCTCCCTTGTGATTGGGACTCTATCTTGTGAAGCTCATCCTCATGGAGGGTGAATTCTACCAAACGGGTGAGCAGCAGTAGAATGACCAAAAGAAATAGGTGGGACAGAGAAGCAGACACAGGAGTGAGGAGGGAATACGGATGAATTTGCATTTATTGTTTCTAGTCCTTTCAAGGTCTAGTTCTACCACATCCTCTGTTTCTTGAGAACTCCCCATGTCCTCATAATAACTTCTGCCGTTCTGATAAGTCATTCTGTGTAGTTTCCTGCAGCCACATACGCACTAATAATGGCTTCTAGAACATTCCTAGATCCTGCCTACCTGTACTGTCTCCTTTGGTTCAGCCATGAGCCTTTGGTTTGATAGCTCTGGTCCCTCCTTTAAAGATGATCTTACAATCATGGATTAATTGTGACAAGCAATAACAGGAAGCTGTAGGAGCTGACCGTGAACCTGAGACAGAATGGCAGTAGTTCATTGTACCCGGTTGATACGTGTACAAGGATGACATTTGACTCCATTTACTTAGCAGATGTTTATCAGTTTCCTCCACGGGAATGTTGCAAAAATCTTCAAAGGAGCCTTTTTTCCCCTCCCTGCTGCACCTTGGATGCGATGTTCTGTGAAATATGTTAACTTTTTTTTTCTTTATCAAACCCATAAAAATGTCCTGGTTGACATGCAATGTTGTGACAAGCCCTAGTAGATTGTGTCAATCATTTTGCTTTATGTTACATTAAGTGACATATTGTAATGTGATTGATACAACATGGGATGACACATCATAATGCAAAATATCATCTGGAAAATGTAGAAAAACAACAGAACACTCGAAGCCACTCTTACTTTCTAATTCTTTGACTATATTAGTGGGAAAGATCTCTTTCATTAGGATAGTTAACTCGGGAAAGCATTCAGGTCTTTCTTGCCCGGGTTTGCTCTTCTTTCCTTTGTGATTAACAGGTGACATGGAAAACAATTGCATCTTCGGGGACTGATAAGGTCTGGGTTTGAACTGACTGTCTCTAAGCCTTTGTGGGGCTCTTTAGTGACAATATCTTTTCTGCACATTAAAACTGCCTTCTCTTAGTTCTGATAAAAAAGAACTTTTATATCAAAAGAACTTCATCCACCCACCCCAGGTAATATTCTCCTCTTTAAAATCTCTGATATTTCTTTCCATTGTTTTACAGGGACTGGGGAAAAAACATCTTTTCAGATTTCACTGTAAGGTCTGTGAGAGTCTCAGAGAAGAATATCTTTAAAAATGTTTCCTGTATCTTCAGAGTCATTCACAGTGCCTGACACATGGTAACACTTACTATGTGTTTGTTGAATGCCTTGTTGAAGAATCTTTATCTTTAATTATACGTTATTTGCATATATTGAATGACATTTAATCAAATAAAACATGAAGTATTAGTTTCTTAGGGCTGCTACAGCAAATTATTACACATGTGGTGGCTTTATTCTCTCAGATTTCTGGGGGGTTGAGGTCTGAAATTAAAGTGTCAGCGAGACCAAGCTCCCTCTGAAGGCATTAGGGGCAGATACTTACTTGCTTCTTCCAGGTTTGGTGGCTCCAGGGCTCCTTAACTTGTGGCCTGATACTTCTAAGCTCCGTTTCTGTCTTCATATATCCTTCTCTTCTCTCTGTGTGTCTCTTTCATTAGATCTCATCAGGACCCTTGTCATTAGATTTTTTAGTTCACTTGGAAAACAATCTCAAGATGGAAGATTTCATCTCAAGATCTTTAACTTATATCTGCAACTACCCCCTTTTCCAAATAAGGTTATATTAAAGATTCTTGGTGGACTTGTATTTTGGAGGCCACCATTCAACCCAATATACCCCATTAACAAAAATAATAAGATAGATTAGTTGGGGGAAGTTAACATTTTTGGTTGATGGTTTCATAAAATCTCTTTGTTTTGATCTACATTTAAACCTGTTTCTGTTTACTTTTATATCTAGTAATGATGGTATTATGAAGTTAATTATATTTCTTTAATAATAGATATCTCTATAATATCACAGGCAGCTTTTCCCATCTGAATATGAATTTGCACTAGTAACTAAAGATAGAGAGAATGGACAAAGCTGAGACGCATTTATTGACCATGACACAGACTCTTAAAGTCCTTTAAAACATGACAACTGACCTCATATCCTCCATGAATGTACATGATATACATGAGATTTGTCCTGTATTTATACAAAGTATGTGGAGGAATTCTGGCTAGTTGAGGATTTTTATGTATTTTTCTTAAATGTGAATTTCAATCTGTTACCTACCTTTATCACCATATCCACCCACAGATGTAGGAGTTCAGATAAAAGAGAAAAAAGAAAACTTGGAGTGACCAGGGAAGGTTTTATGGGAGAAGGGACATGAAAGGGGATGAGCTATTCAAGAAAGATATTGCCTCGTGGTCGGCCTTAGGGCCACCAAATGCTCGTTCAAAAGGACATCTATCCTCCAATTAATGTGGGGCCAGATCCCGATGCTGAAAGCTTGGTCTCTGTGTACCAGTACCAGGCTGAATCCTGGAGACAGAGCTTTGGGTAAAGTAGAAAAAAATAGCTTAATTGCTTTGCCAGGCAAAGGAGGACACATCAGGCTCCTGCCCACAAAAACTCTGTGTCCCAACCCAGGGGAGTTTGGTGAGGAGTTTCATGGCAATGGTTCAAGGGTGGTGTTATGGATAAGATTGGGGGTGTGTCAGTTAATCTTATGGCACCCCACTCCAGTACTCTTGCCTGGAAAATCCCATGGATGGAGGAGCCTGGTGGGCTGCAGTCCATGGGGTCGCGAAGAGTTGGACACGACTGAGCGACTTCACTTTCACTTTTTACTTTCATGCATTGCAGAAGGAAATGGCAACCCACTCCAGTGTTCTTGCCTGGAGAATCCCAGGGACAGGGGAGCCTGGTGGGCTGCTGTCTATGGGGTTGCACAGAGTCAGACACCACTGAAGTGATGCACCAGCAGCAGCAGCCGGTAATCTTAGAGCTTCTCTGGTTCCTTTATTCTGGCCTAAAACGGTCTTCTCTGGTATGAAGAATGCCATTGTTGGGTTTTATTCTACAAAAGGCTTAAAGATATTGTTTTGTGGATCCAGGACCATGCCGCCAAGGCTGCAGTATAGTTTCCTGGCAGTTTCTCCCTTATCTCTGCATCCCCTCCCTTCCCATATGGATTATGGACGGTCCTAATCTACTCTTTGGAACTCAGAGGAGTTCATGGAGGCTGGAGGCGGACAGAAAGGCTTCCATTCCCCAGAGCCCCTTAGGATCCTGCTTGGTTTTAGTCCTCTTACTTATGCTGCACAATACATCTCTGGTCCTTCTTTTTAAGGCAACAAGACCCTAGACTTATATTAACTTTTCCTCTCTTTGCTCAATATCTTGTGGCTGCATAGAGTAATTTAATAAATCAAAATCGTCTTTTTCAATTTTCATTGTGGCTTCATTGGTGTTCTTCTGAATGGAACTCAATTATTGGGATGGCATATATTACTTGAATCATTTTACAGCTCAATCAATACGCATATCTTCATAATAAATATTGATGTTCCTTGGAAGCCTCCACCAGTGTCCCACACATTCAGCACAGCTGTCAGGATCCAGGCAGCTCTGGGTAATTAATATTTTTATTTTATTCTTCCATCTTGAACTTATGTCTGAATGTGGTCCTTCAAGTAGGGGAGAGGAATTCTGAAAACAAAATCATTCCTAAATCTATTACATTAACAACACTTCATGTAGAACTCTGATAACTGAAATGTTCTATGGAACTTCAGTTCTGCAGAATAAAGACTCAACTCATGGGAGAAAATGAATAGCCTGAATGCTTTCATCTTTGAAAATGACCAGCTAAGAAGAAATAGAATGTTTTCCTAGTAGGTTTAAAAAGGGGAAAAATCTTAACTAAATCCTCAAACAAATTTCAAAGGCTTGTAGCTAGGAAAACAAAGAGGCTACCTCGGGACTGTGTCTTAAAGGTGCAATGATATCTGAATATCTGAGATCCCAAGGTCATGACCACTATGTTTATTAAATAATATTCTTATCTGATCTTATATTTGAGTATATTCTTATAGTCAGATATAATTGATGATTTATTTTGGAGTTCAATACACGGTGAACTATTGTCAAGCAAATGGTAACATATTTGAACTGTTAAAATGTTTTGGTTTCCAGTAAGAATTCAACCCCAACCTATAGTGTCCACAGTGAAGGCACAGGGTCTTACCTTACATCTTCATAAAAATAGCTAGATTCCCATCCTCACACCAATGCATGTATTTCCTCCCAAAAGGCTTATGATGTAATCTCCTGAATTCTTAATCATAATGTGCCCTGGTAGCTCAGATGGTAAAAATCTTCCTGCAGTTTAGGAGACCAAGGTTCAATCCCTGGGTCAGAAGATCCCCTGGAGAAGGGAATGGCAATTCACTCCAGTATTCTTGCCTGGAAAATTCCATGGACAGAGAAGCATTATGGGCTATAGTCTATGAGGTCACAAAGAGTCAGACACAACTGAGTGACTAATACACGCACATACTTTATCTACCCAGTTTTTAAAAAACTGAAGTACAATTGTTTTACAATGCAGTGTCAGTTTCAGGTGTACAGCAAAGTGATTCAATTATGCATCTATACGAATGAGTGAGTGAGTGAGTGTGTGAAGTTGCTCAGTTGTGTCTGACTCTTTGCGACCCTGTGGACCGTAGCCTACCAGGCTCCTCCGTCCATGGGATTTTCCAGGCAAGAATACTGGAGTGGATTTTCATTTTCTTCTCCAGGAAATCTTCCCGACCCAGGGATTGAACCTGGGTCTCCCGCATTGTAGGCAGACGTTTTACCATCTGAGCCACCAAGGAAGTCATATATATATGTATATATATATATATATATATAGATAGATAGAATATAAATATAGATAGAATATAGGTATAGAAAATATAGATATAGAGAATATATGTGTATGTGTGTGTATATATATGTATGTATGTATATATGTATTTGTTGTTGTTTAGCTCCTAAGCTGTGTCCAACTGTTTGTGACCCCATGGACTGTAGCCGGCCAAGTTCCTCTGTCCATGGGATTTCCCAGGCAAGAATACGGGAGTGGGTGCCATTTCCTTCTCTGAGGTATTTTCTGGACCCAGTGATCAAACCCACATCTCCTGCGCTGGCAAGCGAATTCGTTACTGCTGAGCCACCAGGAAGTCTTTTTCAGACTCTTTTTCATTTTAAGTTATTACAAGCTACTGAGTATAGTTCCCAGTGCCATGTGATAGGTCCTTGTTGTTTATCTACTTTATATACAATAGTGTGTATCTGGTAAGTAAACACCTAGATACTCTTCTTTAGTTATCATTAACTCTTTGGAACCCAGAGCACTGACAAAGTTGTCTTAGCCAGGGAGATAAATCAGAAAAAAACAGAACTGTTTTGACTTAGAGTCTGAGGCTACATTGTAGGACACGAAGAATTTTGCTTTTTGGTTTCACAAGCTAAGATTTTTTTCTGGAAAAAAAAAAAGAAATCTGGAAACAGGCTTGCCTTTGAGTGCCTACTGGGTATACTCAGAGGAGAGTTTTTCAAATGTTTCTAAAATATCTTCTCAGTCAGTTTGTACTAGGTATTGTCCCGATGACTTTATTTTGCTTTTGTAATTTGAGATACGTTTCAGTGTTGATTTACTACTGGAATGTGAACCTCCTTGCCGGGGCTTATAAAAGGAAAAGGCAAGCCCTTCACACATTTAGCAGTATCACAACAGTATTGTCTCTAAACTTTGAAATCTTTAAAATGGTCTAAACTTGGAACCCATTCTCACATGTTTCTGTGAATTTATTTCGAACCTTTCCCAGACCCAGATATCTTTTTAACATTTCATGTTGTAATTTTCCTACTTATTTTTATTTCTCTTGTTTCCAAGACTAGAAAGTCAGCTCAGAGTCAGAAAATTTTAAGTACTTTGAAATCTTTAAAATGGTCTAAACTTGGAACCCATTCTCACATATTTCTGTGAATTTATTTCGAACCTTTCCCAGACCCAGATATCTTTTTAACATTTCATGTTGTAATTTTCCTACTTATTTTTATTTCTCTTGTTTCCAAGACTAGAAAGTCAGCTCAGAGTCAGAAAATTTTAAGTAAGTAAATGAGAGACCTGAGTATAAATTTAAGGCCTTCTATGTTGCTTTACTCTGTGTCTGTGTATATGTTTGTACCAGTAACTTGATAACATGGGGCACTGAATGAAGAAAGTGAAGAATGATCCAAATATGAAGGAGTATGCACTGCACATTCAGACCTTATCAGCTCCAGGATCAGTTATCTGTTTGAGGAAAATTACATTGCATCTGTCAATAGACTTAATAACTCAGTGCCTGCTATTTGATAATGGATAATCACACAAATTCAGGAAGCTAGACCATATGCCATTCAAGTTCTTTCTATTCTCTTATTCACCTTAATTTTCTAGATGAGTGAAATTATCTAGTCCTGGACTCAAGATGGCATACATGGGAACAGAGCCTGCAGGAATCCTGCTGCCTCTGATGTTAGCCCCTTGCAGGTTGCGGCTGCCGGGTTATGTCTGCCACCATGGCATCTAATTGAAGCGGGCAGAGTTTGGAAAATTGTAAACGTGGACAAAGCAAGTGACTGATGGATGGAAAATCACAAAGGGCAGATGTGGAAGAGCTGAGGGAATTGGCTGGTGGGAAACAATGAGGCTGTGGGGGCTAAGGATTCAAGCTGTAAGGAATATTTCTGATCTCTGTTTTTAAACCAGGAAGAATAGAGACTAATGGTGGAGATGATTTAGGGATATTTTTCCCTGGAAGCGGGGGATCTTTCAGGGACCCTTCGTTTGTAATGATCCAGGAGGCTATTTCTATTTATAGAACAATTTTTCTACTCTCAGATAATATGGCCATTGTGTCACTTAGTAATAATTTTGACTATGATTATTGCATGAATTAATTTCAGTGATAAACAAATAGATGTTCCTTGTTCTCAGACATCAAGAAGACTAGATGCTGGCATTTTCTGGTGTGGGTTTGCTCAGGGATGGCATATCTGACTCAAACTCTTTCACTGTTGTGCTATGCCCTCTGTACCAGGGCTCTTGTCAAGACAAGACAAGAGTGGCTTCCTGTGGTTACCAGGTGGCCACTGCATCTATTGCCGCTATACAAGATAGCAAGGGAGGGATGGAGCCATTAGCATCTACCCCTTCACACAGAAACAAACCTGTCCCAGAGGCTTCCAATAGACGCTGACTTTCATCCCACTAGCTAGAACTGTATCATATCAGTATTTTGAACTTCTAAGAAGCTGGACAAGTGAGTACATTGCTTGGGGCTAGTGTATTGCTGCTTGAAAACAATCGGGAGTTCTGTAAACAAAGAAGAATGTATGTGAGTTAGACAATGAGCAAGGAATGCCACCACTGTCTATTTAAGCTTTACTGTGGAAGGAGAATAAGTTTTGGACAATATGCTAGTTCACATAGTCAAGGAAGAGGTGGTCTAAGTGATGCCAGCAATGGGGGCCACCTGGACACTGCTGTAGTCTTTTTCTTTTTTGGAGTCTGTCTTTATATAGTCTTTTTAATAGGAATGAATTGAATGTTTTGGGAATTTGTATCAAATCAAGAAAAATCATAAGAATATACAATGGAGTGCTGACTCAGAAAACTGAATCCACATTTTCAACCTGGTTCTTACCTGGAATTATCTCCTAGGTTTCTATAAGGCCAGATTCTCAACTAAGTTCCTCTTTGTCTTGCTCCCAGATTTATTGACTTTTAGACCTCAGGTTTCTGTGGGCTGGGAAAAATAATCATAGTGTGCTCCTTGAGGAAGAGAGTTTCTTGCAGAAATAAGAGTATGTCACAATTTAACTTAATCACAAGGTAAGACCATGAGAAAAGGTAGATGTACGTCATACCTATGCTACATTTTTTCCCCTCCACAGGGAAGTTCACAGGATTTGATAGGCATTTAACACCTCCAAAGATGCTAAAGAGGAAAGTCGAGGCAGATCTTATGCTTTTTTTTGCACCTGTGGAACCTGAGACTCACAGGCTTTTTTCTGAGTCATCCAGGAATTGCCAACATTGCAGATACTGCTGCAAAACTCTTCTACTCCATCACATGGCCTTCTGGCAAATCTCTCCGAAAGCTAAATCATTGCCATGGGTTAAGCAATTCCTTCTGAAGTGAGGAGTTGTTTGAATGGTCAGTTAGGGTATGCCAAAGGCCTCAGTCTTTGCAAAGGATTTGTGCCAAAGGCCTCAAATTTCTGTCAGTTAGGGTGTGCCAAAAGCCTCAAATCTTGCAAAGGATTTGTAGGAAGTTGGGCTTATCTTGGTAGATTCATGAGGGCTTGAATATGTCACAATTTTTTGTCTTTGCATCCTTTAAATGAGAAGAAAAGAGTAAACTTCTTTTCAACTTAGAATTTGTATCCTTCATTCTTGTACTTTGTCATGAAATAGCTGTGAGTCAATATGTAAAACTGTAATGTGTGAGTGTCCATCTTTTCCTCTCATTTTCTCACTCAACTATGTTGTATCCACTAAGTCCCCAGTGTGGTTCCAGTGGGGGGAGCATATGAGACAGGTGAGGTTGCTGCTCCCTGGGGCTTTCATTCTGGCAAATGGGAAACAAACAATAAATGCACGACTGGTGGTTTCAATGAGCTGAGCTCCAAAGGGCGTGAGTAGAATACGGCTTCATCCAGTTTCTTTTTTTTTTTTTT
>SJYX01001660.1:1055889-1071960 GCA_006410675.1 Oreotragus oreotragus | reverse complement strand
TTTGTAATGATCCAGGAGGCTATTTCTATTTATAGAACAATTTTTCTACTCTCAGATAATATGGCCATTGTGTCACTTAGTAATAATTTTGACTATGATTATTGCATGAATTAATTTCAGTGATAAACAAATAGATGTTCCTTGTTCTCAGACATCAAGAAGACTAGATGCTGGCATTTTCTGGTGTGGGTTTGCTCAGGGATGGCATATCTGACTCAAACTCTTTCACTGTTGTGCTATGCCCTCTGTACCAGGGCTCTTGTCAAGACAAGACAAGAGTGGCTTCCTGTGGTTACCAGGTGGCCACTGCATCTATTGCCGCCTATACAAGATAGAAAGGGAAGGATGGAGCCATTAGCATCTACCCCTTCACACAGAAACAAACCTGTCCCAGAGGCCCCCAATAGACGCTGACTTTCATCCCACTAGCTAGAACTGTATCATATCAGTATTTTGAACTTCTAAGAAGCTGGACAAGTGAGTACATTGCTTGGGGCTAGTGTATTGCTGCTTGAAAACAATCGGGAGTTCTGTAAACAAAGAAGAATGTATGTGAGTTAGACAATGAGCAAGGAATGCCACCACTGTCTATTTAAGCTTTACTGTGGAAGGAGAATAAGTTTTGGACAATATGCTAGTTCACATAGTCAAGGAAGAGGTGGTCTAAGTGATGCCAGCAATGGGGGCCACCTGGACACTGCTGTAGTCTTTTTCTTTTTTGGAGTCTGTCTTTATATAGTCTTTTTAATAGGAATGAATTGAATGTTTTGGGAATTTGTATCAAATCAAGAAAAATCATAAGAATATACAATGGAGTGCTGACTCAGAAAACTGAATCCACATTTTCAACCTGGTTCTTACCTGGAATTATCTCCTAGGTTTCTATAAGGCCAGATTCTCAACTAAGTTCCTCTTTGTCTTGCTCCCAGATTTATTGACTTTTAGACCTCAGGTTTCTGTGGGCTGGGAAAAATAATCATAGTGTGCTCCTTGAGGAAGAGAGTTTCTTGCAGAAATAAGAGTATGTCACAATTTAACTTAATCACAAGGTAAGACCATGAGAAAAGGTAGATGTACGTCATACCTATGCTACATTTTTTCCCCTCCACAGGGAAGTTCACAGGATTTGATAGGCATTTAACACCTCCAAAGATGCTAAAGAGGAAAGTCGAGGCACATCTTATGCTTTTTTTTGCACCTGTGGAACCTGAGACTCACAGGCTTTTTTCTGAGTCATCCAGGAATTGCCAACATTGCAGATACTGCTGCAAAACTCTTCTACTCCATCACATGGCCTTCTGGCAAATCTCTCCGAAAGCTAAATCATTGCCATGGGTTAAGCAATTCCTTCTGAAGTGAGGAGTTGTTTGAATGGTCAGTTAGGGTATGCCAAAGGCCTCAGTCTTTGCAAAGGATTTGTGCCAAAGGCCTCAAATTTCTGTCAGTTAGGGTGTGCCAAAAGCCTCAAATCTTGCAAAGGATTTGTAGGAAGTTGGGCTTATCTTGGTAGATTCATGAGGGCTTGAATATGTCACAATTTTTTGTCTTTGCATCCTTTAAATGAGAAGAAAAGAGTAAACTTCTTTTCAACTTAGAATTTGTATCCTTCATTCTTGTACTTTGTCATGAAATAGCTGTGAGTCAATATGTAAAACTGTAATGTGTGAGTGTCCATCTTTTCCTCTCATTTTCTCACTCAACTATGTTGTATCCACTAAGTCCCCAGTGTGGTTCCAGTGGGGGGAGCATATGAGACAGGTGAGGTTGCTGCTCCCTGGGGCTTTCATTCTGGCAAATGGGAAACAAACAATAAATGCACGACTGGTGGTTTCAATGAGCTGAGCTCCAAAGGGCGTGAGTAGAATACGGCTTCATCCAGTTTCTTTTTTTTTTTTTTTTAATATAGTCGTTCCTTGAAACTTGATTCTTGCACTATTCATCCCTGTCCTGGGGCCAAAATCTTGGGCTAGCAGCACAGTTTTCCAGTTTTAGTTACAAGAAGAATCTCCAAGGTATTTGAAGGATACTGTCCTAAGATAGGACAAGGCAGGTTTGCTGTAGGAACAGGAAACCAAAAGCACCATGGTGCCCTTGCTTCCTGGGGAGAGGGGAGACAGCCTGGGAGCAGCTAAGGTGGAAATTAGAGTGGGGGGCTGGCCAGGTCCTGGGCCGGGGGTGCACGTTTTATTTCCAGGCTGAGCAGCAGCATCGGAGAGTTTTGAGCAAGAGAGTTATGTACTCTGACGGTAGCTTCAAAGGTCATTGACCTTTTGAAGGGAATTGGACTGTAGGGAAGCAAGAGAGGGAACAGAGACACCAGTAACTGAGGAAAATTCTTGCCCTGGTCCAGGGGAGGGATGAAGGTGAGGAGGAGTGGGTAGACATGGTTGGGGGAATGCAGTCTTTCAGGCAGATCCTTCTTTCTTCCAGTCCATGAAACCTACCATGGTGGCCGCCCTGCTGTAGTACTTAGTTAAGTCCTCCACGGATTTCTCTTGCACGTCTTTGTGAGTTAAAGAAGTGCCTTTTATATGATTTAGAGCAAAATGTATCTTGTGGCTTTCCTAACTTCTTTAATATCTCACAACCCCTTTCTAAATGCAGATCTTAGACTATAAGCATGTATTAAAGGCATAAAATTAGGCTAAGGTAAACTTTCCCTGACTCAGAATTTTTCTGATTGTCACACCTTGGCATAATTCAGCCTTCAGTCCCTACAAAGAGGAAAAAGGATTATTAAATATTGGGAGAATTTAGTTCTTCTGACTTATAAAAGAGGCATTATCACTGCCCGTTCACTTTTTCCACCCCTTCTTCCTTCTTCCTTCTTTAGTTTCCCCTTCTCTCTTGCTTTCCCTTTTTCAGAAATAAGAGAATGGGAAGGAAAAGAACTAAATTCACCTACTTTGAAGAAAAAAAACTCAAGGGGTGTCAGTGCTTGTTATTATAATAGATATTGTTAATAGGAACAGGGTAGCTAAGGTGAAGGAAGAGAATAGATTTATTACTTTTATTTGGAGTTGCACCTATTTTTTGGTTCCTAAGACCAACGGATAACTACCATCCTTTAAAAGTTCAAAAAAGCCATGTTGTTAACGTGACGCCATCACTTACCTAGTTTTATGTTTATACACATTTGTCTATAGTTTGAGGAAATGGAAGGAAACTCCGTAACAACTTTAGAAAATAAAGGAACAATCTGTGATAAAACCATAAACCACCTCAAGAGCCGCCATAAAATTTCAGCACAGTGTATGGCTTCAAAATAGAACTTGTGAAGCAAAAATCATGACTAAAGTAAGAATAATATGAACTCTGGGTGGTCCTACTGGTCCTAGCTGTGTAAGTTAAGAGCCTTGAGGAGTGTGTGTAAGTGTCCTGATGCCTGTTGGGAAGGGATGTGTCATGGGTCCCCAGAGTCTGGCAAAAGGACTCAGGGGTGGGCTGAGCTTGTGACTGACCAGGAAAGCAGCCCGATGCCCCGCCTGAGATGCGTGCCCCTTGAGCTTCCTGAAGAACCCCAGCATCCATCTCTGGCTGCACTGCTGCAGGCTCATCTTCTCCCGTGACAGCAGCTGCCTGTTCTGATGTCCGGTTTCTGGGGCTGACATCTGGGTCAGGTGGGAGGGGGAAAGTTGGTCCATCTTTCCCTGCCCATGCGCCCACCTGCTGCAGGCCAGACCCCAAACAGCTCCAGGAAACTCATTCCGAAAAGGGAATAAACAAACCTATGCTTAGATTTATTTTTTTTAAAGGCTTTCCCCCCTAAAATGGTCCAGCTGTGCTGTGTCCCCATCCACCTCCTCTGCTTCTTCCAGTCAGCAGGCTAGGCTGGCTACAGTTCCCTTCTTTGCTCCTCTCTGCCAGCATCACAGCCTGCAATACCGCCAAGAGGTTTCTTTTTTTCCCAAGGCAAATGAAACTTCATGGACCATTTCTTCCTTCTTTCCTAGAAGCAAAGACTGGCACAAAGGAGGGAGTGGGAAACGGAGCAAGTCAACTTCTCAGCACCCACCACAGAGGAAAGTGCTGACCCAGCCAGCAAGGGGCCCTGGGACCCAGCTGACTCCGAAGCAGATGGCGATGTGAGGGGCACATTCATCACACAGCTACCTGAGCAGCAGATGAACAAGATTCCCAGCAATCCTGTGTTCAGTCTGTAGCTTAAGAAATACAGCCATCTTACTCTCTCTCTCTCTTTTAAAATAGGAGCAGATATTTTTCATGTCTCACCCAGATGCTACTATTTCTCTGTTATTTGCACTTGCTGTGTTGAAATGCAACAGATGTTTCAAAAGGGTTTAAATTCCTCATGAGGGACTCTGACAAATAAACTGCACACCTCACTTTACAGCCTCCCTTTGCTCAGACTCTTGGCAGACTTTTTTTTTTTCTCCAGGCTGGAGAGAAGGAAGAATTCTGTTACAAAATGACAGTGGAAAGAATATAACAACAATCATGATTGTTTATTAGGCTCCCATGGTTTATTGTGTGGACCCGAGTGTGTGCCTACCTATGCTCATATCTGACTCTTTTGCGACCCTATGGACTGTACCTGCCAGGCTCCTCTTTCCATAGATTTTTCCAGGCACGAACACTAGAATGGGTTGCCCTCTTGGAAGAAAAGTTATGACCAACCTAGATAGCATATTCAAAAGCAGAGACATTACTTTGCTGACTAAGGTCCATCTAGTCAAGGCTATGGTTTTTCCTGTGGTCATGTGTGGATGTGAGAGTTGTACTGTGAAGAAGGCTGAGCGCCAAAGAATTGATGCTTTTGAATTGTGTGTTGGAGAAGACTCTTGAGGGTTCCTTGGACTGCAAGGAGATCCAACCAGTCCATTCTGAAGGAGATCAGCCCTGGGATTTCTTTGGAAGGAATGATGCTAAAGCTGAAACTCCAGTACTTTGTCCACCTCATGAGAAGAGTTGACTCATTGGAAAAGACTCTGATGCTGAGAAGGATTGAGGGCAGGAGAAGGGGATGACCGAGGATGAGATGGCTGGATGGCATCACTGACTCGATGGACGTGAGTCTGAGTGAACTCCGGGAGTTGGTGATGGACAGGGAGGCCTGGCGTGCTGCGATTCATGGGGTCTCAAAGAGTTGGATACGACTAAGCGACTGAACTGAATTGAACTGAACTCCAGGAGATCTTCCCAACCTAGGAATCGAACCTGAGTCTCTGGTGTCTCCTGCATTGGCAGGCAGATTCTTTACCACTGCACCATCTGCGAGGCCCTAGAATGGTTAGTTACCCGAAGTGGTTTTCTCTTTGTTATTTTATTGGACTCTCGTAGCTCTCCAAATAGGGCAGATATCATTGCCCCTGTTTTACTTATGAAAAAACTGAAGCACACAGAAGATAAGGAAATTGACTGAAAGGAAAGCTGATCCATATTTGAAGAAAGAACTTGAAGATAGACCATGGAATCTTAGTCTTTGAACACACATCCAAAAAACCTTGAAATAAATTCTTTCAATAAACCAAATTCCCCAGCCTTTACCAGTAAAAGAGGTCACAGCATAAGTAACACCCACATTTTACTGGATTTTAGCCCTCCCTGTACTCTTTCTAAGAATCCCTTAGTGTGCCTCAGATGTGTTCATCCATGATTTTCTTGTCTTATTTCTTTTTATTAATTTTTAGGGAAGCACAGTTGCTTTACAATGTTGTGTTAGTTTCTGCTGTACAGCGAAATGAATCAGCTATTCAGATTTCCTTCCCATATAGGTCACCACCGAGCATCAAGTAAAGTTTCCTGTGCTATACAGTAGGTTCTCATCATTTATCTGTTTTATACTTAGTGGTATGTATATGGCAACCCCAATCTCCCAATTCATCCTCCCACCCCTTTTCCCCCTTGGTATCCTTATGTTTGTTCTCTGTGTTGGATCACTTACAGAGATGTGGATGGAACTAGAGATTGTCATATGGAGTGAAATAAGTCAGAAAGAGAAAAATAATGTATATTAATGCATATATGTAGAATCTAGGAAAATTATACAGCTGATCTTATTTAATAAGCAGAAGTGGAGACCAATGGCTTTCTTCTGCTTTGTTTCCCTTTAGATGTCTGAGCTGTGTGCCTGACTCTTGCTGTATATATGAACGCCTTTCCTTCCTGAGACCTTCGGGAAGCTTCAGTCCCAGGCCTGTCACCCTGTACTCTGTACGCTGCACTGTGCTGGAGCCAGGCTGTGACCCACCCAGAGTGGGGCAGTCCTTCTCCCTGAGATGCTCCAGTCTCCTAGGTACTCCCTAAGTCTTACACTAACAGCTTTTTACTGAAACCTTCGCTCTGCTCAGGGTCTGAGCTAAGTGAAGATCTTAGGCCCTTCCACTGTCCCCTTCTTGTCTGTGAGCCATCCATTCATCCAAATCTGACTTAGGTTCATGGAGCACACACCACTTTTGGGCCCTCTCTTTTCAGCTCTTAAATATTTTTTTTAAAGCTTTTTAGTTTGTGTTGGGGTATTGCTGATTAACAATGTTGTGATAGTTTCAGGTGAACAGTGAAATGTATGTAGTTTCAGTCATACATACATATGTATCCCTTCTCCCCTAAATTCCTCTCCCATCCAGGCTGCTGCCTAACATTGAGAAGAGGTCCATGTGCTACACTGTAGGTTCTTGATGGTTATCCATTTCAAATACTCAGCTCTTAAATATTGAGCAGCTTGAAAAAGACTGATAAGCTGCCTGAGCAACAGTAAAGTGTAGCTGTTCCTCATGGTGTCCTCGCTTGCTCGTTTTAGGTCTGTTGGCAATTCTCCAAACAGAACCAATCAGTGGCCCTGAGACAGAGATGAGAGCAGATCACAGCTCTAGGTCAACTGTCTAGTTGGAAAGGGTGATGGAACAAAATGGGGGGAGCCCTGGGCTCCTTGTTGTTCCTGCCATCTCTCCATCTCTCTCCAGAGGACTCTTTTCTCATGTGGTCCGCTCTCTTACCTCTACTGGTCTTGGCACTAAAGTCACCTTATTAACAAGACAATCAACCTGTTTAAAACCACCCTAGGCCTAAGTAGGGGCTTCCCTGGTGGCTCAGTGGTAAAGAATCTGCCTGCAATGCATGAACTTCAAGAGACATAGTTTTGATCCTTGGGAAGATCCCCTGGAGGAGGAAATGGCAACTGACTCCAGTATTCTTGCCTGGAAAATTCCACAGACAGAGGGGCCTGGTGGGCTACAGTCCATGTGGTCACAAAGAGTTGGACACAACTGAAGTGACTGAGCAGGCATGCAGGCCTAACTAACCCACTTCTCTGTTTAATTGCTCTCCATAGCATTAAAAAACAGACGTAACATAAAACGCACATAACAAAGAATGTATCACCTAATCACTTAATTGAACTTCCAAGTGTACAGTTCAGTAGTGTTAAGTATATTCACATTCTTGTGTAACCCAACTCCACAACGTTTTCATTTTGCAAAACTGAAATTCTGTGCCCACAAAACAATAACTCCCCTCTCCCCTTTCCCACAGCCTACAGCAACCACCCTTATCCTTTCTGTATCTATGCATTTGTCTACTTTATGTACCTCATGTGTGCGGAATCATGCAGTATTTGTCTTTTTGTGACTGGTTTATCTCTCTTCATGTAATGACCTCAAGGTTCATCCAGGCTGTACTTGCCATGTGCCAGAATGTCTTTCCTGTGTCAGTTCAGTCACTCAGTCGTGTCCAACCCTTTGCTACCCCATGGACTGTAAGGCTCAGTAATATTCCACGTCACATATATACGACATTTTGTTTATCCTTTCATTGGTCAGTGAGCACTTGGATCGCTTCCACCCTTTGGCTATTGTGAATAACATCTCCATAGCATTTTTCAATTTTATTCTAAATTAAGTGCTTCTTGTTGGTCTGATACCTTTCATTAGAATATAAGGCCAAAATTTTCTGTCTTTTTTTGATTCCTGCTATGTTTCCAGCTCCCAGAAAAGCATCTGGAACATCACAAGTACTCAAAAATGTTTGCTGAAACACAGGTGGACCTAGAGATTTTCATGCTAAGTGAAGTCAGTCAGGCAGAGAAAGACAAATATATGAGAGCACTTACATGTGGAATCGAAAAAAATGCTAAGATGAACTTACAAAATAGAAACAGACTCACGAATAAAACAAGCTTATGGTTACTGAAGGGGAAGGGGATGGAGGAGGGATAAATTAGGAGTTTGAGATTAACAGATACATTTTACTACATATAAAATAAGCAACAAGGGCCTACTGTATAGCACAGGGAACTATATTCAATATCTGTAATAAAGTATAATGAAAAAGAATCTGGAAAAACACACACACACACATATACATACATACATACTGCTATTTAGTTGCTAAGCATGTCCAACTCTTTGTGACCCCATGGGACTGTAGCCAGCCAGGCTCCTCTGTCCATGGGATTCTCCAGACAAGAATACTGGAGTGGTTGCCATGCCCTGCTCCAGGGGATCTTCCTGACCCAGGAATAGACCCCGTGTCTCTTATGCCTTCTGCATTGGCAAGCAGGTTCATTACGATTAGCGCCACCTGGGAAACCCTATGTGTGTATGTGTTTGTGTGTATACACACATGTACATATATATTGTCCTTCAGTTGTTAAGTTGCGTCTGACTCTTTGTGAACACATGGACTGCAGCATGTCAGATTTCCCTGTCTTCCACTGCATATAAAACTGAATCACTTTGCTGTGCACATGAAACTAACCAAGGTGGTCTTAAATGGTCTTTAAATATCACAGTTATATTATCTCATTTATCTTTAGGTCAACTAAAGACCACAAACCCTTTCTTTCTTCAATTGGACAATGACTTTGAAAGTTGGGTCAGATTGGAGGGCTCTCTAGGTAGGACAGTGGTAAAGAATCTGCCTGCCAATGCATGAGATGGGTTTAATCCCTGGGTTGGAAAGATCCCCTGGAGAAGGAAATGGCACAGACTCCAGTATTCTTGCCTGGAAGATTCCATGGACAGAAGCACCTGGCAGGCTACAGTCCATGGGTTCACAAAGAGTCAGACATGACTGAGCACGCACAGACACACACACACACACAAGATGCAACTTGCCTGCTGTCCTCACCAATATGATTATCTCAGTTCTTTTCTCACAAGAACTAATGGGGAGGGGTCCTAAGACACATCTCTCAGGATACTAGCCTGAGTTTTCATTGCTGCGTCCCATCCAAGGCTGCCATATTCCTCAGGTCATAACTTATGTGTACAGTTGAGCTGGAGAGATTGAAGAAGCATAGGAAAAATAGAAACTCCTGTTCACATTTGTGCCTTGCCTTTTTCTTATCTTTATCAGCTACAGACTTTAAGGACTAGTTTCCAAAGAACAAGAATGCTGAAACATTAGCAGGACTTTTTTTTTTTTTTTTTAATAATTATTGATGAAACTGGAGCCCAGTAGGGAATAGAAGTACCTTTCGAATTCTCAGTATCAAGTTGTCCTTAGAATATTCTGAGTATAAATGTGTACAGTCAAGTTCTTCAAAATTCGATCACTTAGGGTCACTCAAAGTGTGGTCTGGGTACAAGCAGGGACACCAGCCTCATCTGGGAGCTTGTAAAAAGGCAGAGTCTCTGACTTGTCCCTGGCCTGCTGAATCAGAACCTGCATTTTAACATTATCTGCAGGAGACTGAAATACATCCCATCTTAGTTCAGGCTGCTATCACAGAATACCACAAATTAGGTAGTTTATAAACAGCAGAGATTTATTTCTCAGATTTGGAGGCTGAAAGTCTAAGATCAGGGGGCCAGTGTGTGTGGGTTCTGGGGAGGGTCTCTTCCAGGTTACAGACTGCCTACTTCTTGCTGTATCTTTTGCATCCTCACGTTGTGGAAAGTGAGCCAGCAAGTCATCTGGCCTCTTATTATAAGGGCACTAATCCCATTCATGAAGACCCCACCCTCAGGATCTAACTATTTCCTAAAGGCCCCATCTCCAAATACTTTTCTTCATATGCATTCTGGGGAACATCAACATTCAGTACATTGTGTACACTAAAATGTGATGACATTATCTTAAGATATTTAGTCATCTAAGTAATATATTCTTGCCCAAATTTTAGGCATAATTACCTTTATTGTAATCTCAGAGACTAAACTCTAGTCCATACAAATAATTTCTGAATTCAGCTACAATGCTTGCCTTATGTCTTATCTGGAAATCCAGTTTATTCTAAAAGGTCTGCTAATTTCCAGACTGTAGAAGTCACTTTTTGAATCAAGAGTCTATGCAATTTAAGATTCAGTGGTACTTGTGGAAAAAAACTTTAAATAGGGAGTTCCCTGGTGGTCCAGTGCTTAAGACTCTGAGCTTCTAATGCAGAGGCACAGGTTCAATCCCTGGTTGGGGAACTAAGATCCCACATGCCGTGCAGAGTGGCCAAAATAATAATAAAAAAATAAAATAAATCCTAAGAAAACCACACACACGCACATAAAATAAAACAAAAACCTTCAAAAAGAGCAAAAGTAAACATAGTGCTTTGGGTTTTCTCAGAATATTTAGGTACCTGTTGGGCACTGTAGTGATGTTTTTCTGAAAGAGATGGGAATACCAGAGCACCTCACTTGCCTCTTGAGAAACCTATATGCAGGTGAGGAAGCAAGAGTTAGAACTGGACATGGAACAACAGACTGGTTCCAAATAGGAAAAGGAGTACGTCACCCTGTTTATTTAACTTCTATGCAGAGTACATCATGAGAAATGCTGGGCTGGAAGAAGCACAAGCTGGAATCAAGATTACTGAAAGAAATATCAGTAACTTCAGATATGCAGATAGCACCACCCTTATGGCAGAAAGTGAAGAGGAACTAAAAAGCCTCTTGATGAAAGGGAAAGAGGAGAGTGAAAAAGTTGGCTTAAAGGTCAACATTCAGAAAATGAAGATCATGACATCTGGTCCCATTACTTCATGGGAAACAGATGGGGAAACAGTGGAAACAGTTTCAGACTGTATTTTTTTGGGCTCCAAAATCACTGCAGATGGTGAGTGCAGCCATGAAATGAAAAGACACTTACTCCTTGGAAGGAAAGTTATGACCAACCTACACAGCATATTAAGAAGCAGAGACATTACTTTGCCAACAAAAGTCCACCTAGTCAAGGCTAAGGTTTTTCCAGTAGTCATGTATGGATGTGAGAGTTGGACTGTGAAGAAAGCTGAGTACCAAAGAATTGATGCTTTTGAACTGTGGTGTCAGAGAAGACTCTTGAGAGTCCCTTGGACTGCAAGGAGATCCAACCAGTCCATTCTAAAGGAGATCAGTCCTGGGATTTCTTTGGAAGGAAGGATGCTGAAGCTGAAACTCCAGTACTTTGGCCACTTCATTCAAAGAGTTGACTCATTGGAAAAGACCCTGATGCTGGGAGGGATTGGGGGCAGGAGGAGAAGGGGACAACAGAGGATGAGATGGCTGGATGGCATCACGGACTCGATGGACGTGAGTCTGAGTGAACTCTGGGAGTTGGTGATGGACAGGGAGGCCTGGTGTGCTGTGATTCATGGGGTCGCAAAAAGTCAGATACGACTGAGTGACTGAACTGGACTGAACTGAACTGGGCATTGTATATCTAGAGAAGGTAAAGGGCTTTAAGTGAATCAATGTCATTTGAGGTGCCTATGTCCATTCTCTAAAACTAGATTCCAGCAGTGTCTATCAATACATCCCAATTCTCTCACTTGTGTTTCCCCTATATCTGCTATAGCTACTCCTCAAAAGTACAATTCAGAGTTCAGACTCTTAGTGATATCATTTCAGATTATCACACTTTCCCCCTTCTATCTGAATTATTGATGAACTTGGGGAATATACACATGATATCAACAGAAGTTTCTCTTTATGGAGCTCAGGTGTCAAGTCTAATTGGTTGAGTCACTATCTTTAGCTTAGCGATTTCACTGTTCCTTGTTGGAGTAATTTCTGTATGATGATACTGATCTTGGGCAGGCTCAGCCTGCAGTGGCTTGGAGCCAGTCTTAGATTCCTAGCCAGAGACTGGCGCTGGGTTGGGGCTGTGAGCACGAGATCCTAGTCACTAGACCAGTGGTCAGTGACAAGAGCCCTGGCTCTTGTCAGGAACCCAGGCTCTTGACGTGGAACAGCATCATGAGAAACGGCATCATGGCTTTGCAGAAAAGCATTCCCACAAAGATGGAAAGTAGTGAGCCAAGTAAAGTGTGTATTAAGAGGAAAAAAGTTACAATATATGTGGATAGACACAGGGGCAGACTTAGAGGGAGAGTCCCTGAGTTGCACCCTCATGGCTTCCCATTTAAGTCACTTATATAGGGTATTTTTTCTGGTTATCCTTTAGCCAGTCATTTTGATTTGCCTGGTTCACAGTCCATATTTGGTCTGTCTCAGGATCCTTCCATGTGTGAGTACACATCTCTTAGCCAAGATGGATTCTACTGCAAAGGCATATGGGTAGAACGTCCCTTAACATAATATCACCCTTTCACCTCCAAGGAGCCTTTCTGGAAAGTGTGGTTACTGAGCTCTCCTGACTGCAGGAATGAGAAATATGCAGTCTGGGAAGGACCCAGCCTTCTCCCTTAATTGCAATCCTGCTTTTTCTCTTCTTAGAGTTTCCGTCCACAGGGAATGAATCTCCAATTGCTTTATCCTGGGGCAGAGCAGGGGTGGGGAACATCCTGCCTCAATATATCCCTAAGATCTAATTGAAGTACAAATAGCCTGGGGTCAATAGTTTGAAAAATGTTTCACATTAGGCCACTTGCCCTGATGAAAATATCATTATCCCTGTCTTTGAGAAAAAAGGACATACTTGAGACATACTCTTGAGACACACTCTTTGTGAGTCAGGAGCCCCAGCGAATCAGAACTTGAAGTTTAACAATCATGGGAGTTTAAGTTCCTCATTGGACCGATGGGGAAATTGAGGGTCAGAAGATTTCACTAGTCTGCCTGTAGTTACATGGCTTGTGGGAATCAGATGAAATGAAAACTCGGTGATACTGCCTCACTCTCTTAAATAAAAGGATGGGATATGTGCTGACCAGTAGTCCTGCAACTGAATGCACTTTATTTAAAAACACACGCAGGTATGCCACAAGGAACTCCCACTTAACGGCTAGTCACCAATGCCTGCTGAGAGAAGCATCTCCACACTAAAAAATAGGAGGGTATTTTGAATAAGCAAGAGGCGTTGGAGGTTTCTGGATCTGGTCCTGATAACAGGTTGAGATTGGCCCTGAAAGAGCCAGAGTATACCAGTGATGGCACTTTGTTTTCTTATGAGCCCCTCTTTCCATTTTCTGTTGCCTTAAAGTCAAGTTAAGGGTGCCTCAGTTTGGGCCAAATGATCTGTGTAATAGCAGTAGTTACAACTGATTCCAGAGGACACACTCTCTTTGCTTCTTTCATTTCTATGTTATGAGGCAAATAGAAAGAAGAATGAATATTTGGAGCAGGGAGTGAAAAATCACCAACTGTTTGTTTGAAAAGGCACCAGCACAGATGTGCGAGCCCTTAACCCAGGATGGATTAAAGCGCTTTCAAAATGTCTTACAACCAAGATCAGACACTGCAATTCTGAGAGCATCAGTAAGAGATGTAGCATTGAGCATTTTCAGCTTTGATCACAGGTGATGATGAGGGTCTTGCTATCGTTCAGTATCTGTCATGCAGCAGACTGGCAACTCTTCCCTGGCAGAATGATGGAAGGGGCTGAAATAATAAAACAATGGTAGCCAAGTGCTGCTTCAGGACAGCCATCCACTGTTTTTGAAGAAGCTGAGTCTAAAAGGGAGGAGAGTGTGTGTGGTGGTTCTTTTCTGTTTAAATGTCCCATTTCATGTTGTAGTGTTGATTTTAATTTAGTTTGTATTTGATAGAGGAGACGCTAGTTTGATTTCAAACAGGATCAGGTAAGTGGCTAATGAAGTTCTGAGTTGATTTCAGTTAGCAGAGACCGGCCAGAGATGGTTTCCAAAGTACCCAGGCCAGCAAGGAGTACATCTCTGGACCTGAAACACCACGTCCTACTGCCGCAGCTGGTCCCGGCCTGGTGGTGGCAGGATGGGAGACCTCTGGGAACATAGTGTGGTGTGGGGCCAGGGCTGGCAATCAGCTACCCCTCCACACTAGAGGAAGCTGGGGCTTCCAGGTGAGGCGGTTCCTTGAAAATTGATAAAGCACAGGATCCATGTTGTTCTGCAATGGAACCATGTCTCGAGAGTCCTTTGTTTAAGTGAGCTGTGGGTGATACAATTACAAGGAGGGTGAAATTTTGTCTCATTTGTCAGCTATGCCTTTCCCCTGTTTGGAAATTAGGCTATTCCTCCACTCCAGGGGTGCAGTGACTACTCAAGGTTATCTAGTTTTTAAACTTAGTGAACCCCAAACCCCTTTATTTTTTTTTAAATGGCTTCATCTACTTTTTATTCAATATTTTGAATTTTTCCTACTAAAATAGTTAAAATATTATTTGTGTTCTTAAACATATGAAAAGCCAGATGAGCTTATACAAATATATATTTCTCCTTAGACAGAGATGGTTATTTGCTTAAGGTATAGGAGGGGAAACTTCAAAAGGCTTTGGTTTGCCTGCAAATTTTATAACCCAGAATTTTTAAAGCATCCCCAAGTACCTCTCCCATAGTTTACTGCATCCTCCAGCTACAAGTGGCGATGGGGCGCTCCCCTGAAACTTGCCTTTTGGCACAGATGACATTAATTCCATATCTGGATATATCACTAATGCTTTCTTTGTTCACAGATTTTTTTTTTTCACCCAAGCCAGAATCAAGACTGTTCTTTATTAATTTTTAAATTTTTTTTCAACCTGTCCAGCCAGCCCTGGGAGTTGCCTTTGGTCATTAACTTCAAATCAGCAAATGGCATCTCTTTATTCAGCTCATTTTTCCTCTTAGGTAAAATCCTGAGTCTCAGGTCAGCCTGAAAGTACTAGTGATGACTCGGTTAAAATTTTCTAGTAAAATATAGAAATTCCCCATTTCACACAATAACCACCAGCTTCGGTCTCTATATTTTCCAAAAAAAAGACCAAAACAGCAACCCTCTTTTTAATAAGTAAGTAAAGTCACTCAGTTGTGTCCGACTCTTTGTGACCCCATGGACTGCAGCCCACCAGGCTCCTCAGTCCATGGGATTCTCCGAGCAAGAATACTGGAGTGGGTTGCCATTCTCTTTTTAATGGATCTGGATAATTTCAGTTCAGTTCAGTTCAGTCGCTCAGTCGTGTCCGACTCTTTGCGACCCCATGAACTGCAGCACACCAGGCCTCCCTTCCATCATCAGCTCCCGGGAGTTCACTCAGACTCACATCCATCGACTCAGTGATGCCATCCAGCCATCTCATCCTCTTGTTCCCTTCTCCCCCTGCCCCCAATCCCTCCCAGCATCAGAGTCTTTTCCAATGAGTCAACTCTTCACATGAGGTGGCCAGAGTACTGGAGTTTCAGCTTTAGCATCATTCCTTCCAAAGAAATCCCAGGGCTGATCTCCTTCAGCACGGACTGGTTGGATCTCCTTGCAGTCCAAGGGACTCTCAAGAGTCTTCTCCAACACCATGGTTCAAAACCATCAATTCTTCAGCACTCAGCTCTCTTCACAGTCCAACTCTCACATCCATACATGACCACTGGAAAAACCATAGCCTTGACTAGGTGGACCTTTGTTGGCAAAGTAATGTCTCTGCTTTTGAATATGCTATCTAGGTTGGTCATAACTTTCCTTCCAAGGAGTAAGCATCTTTTAATTTCATGGCTGCAATCACCATCTGCAGTGATTTTGGAGTCCAAAAACATAAAGTCTGACACTGTTTACAATTTCAGTTCAGTTCAGTCACTCAGTCGTGTCCGAATCTTTGCAACCCCATGAATCGCAGCAAGCCAGGCCTCCCTGTCCATCAACAACTCCCGGGAGTTCACTCAGACTCACGTCCATCGAGTCAGTGATGCCATCCAGCCATCTCATCCTCTGTTGTTCCCTTCTCCTCCTGCCCCCCATCCCTACCAGTATCAAAGGCTTTTCCAATGAGTCAACTCTTCACATGAGGTGGCCA